>PKML01054887.1:518159-574723 GCA_002933935.1 Eutrema yunnanense
GCATAGCCTAAACAATGGCTGAAAACTCCTATTTATAACCTAAAACACGAGTTGGGGTCTTCTTGTAATTATCAGAGACTTCTGGACCAAGTTGCAATTCTTCAACTCTTCATTAAGTCGCGATGTCGTGTCTGCTGTGCTGGGTGTCGATCGATACCAGGGGGTATCGATCGATACTGGCCGTGAAAACAGGTACTCAGCAACACGATCTTTAACTCTGCTCCAAATGCTCCAGAAAGCTCCAATACTTCCAATAATCCTCCAAACGTGCTAAGACCTGTAAAAGACTCTAAAAGACTCCAAAATACAGTAAAGACTCTATAAAAGGACTTATATCATGGTCTAAACAGGGTAAAAACCATGATATATCAGATGTCCCTCTAGCTTGAGAACGGTAACAAACGTCGAACTTAGTGACGTTAAACAAAGTGCTCTTGGGAGGCACCCCAAGCTTATCGTTGTACATATTTTCCTTTTGTTTATCTTTCTTTTCTACCTTGCTAGATCTTTTTGATGTTTTTGTTGAGCATGCATAGGGGTCCAAAGGCAAAAAGGTGAATACCGAGCAGTGACACCGAGGAGTGTCCTCGGTATGGACTTACCAAGAACAATACCGATGTCACAGGTCGGTATCACAGCTCGGTATGGAACCAGGAGGAAAACCTCCTTAACACCGACGAGTGATACCGAGGAGTGACATCGGTATCGACCGATACCGAGCAGTGACACCGAGGAGTGTCCTCGGTATTCAGTGTAAAAACAATGACCAATACCGACGTCACAGGTCGGTGCCACAGCTCGGTATGGAGACAGGGGAAAAACTTCCTTAACACCGAGCAGAAATACCGAGGAGTGTCCTCGATATTGATCAACACCGAGCAGAAATACCGAGGAGTGTCCTCGGTATTGATCAATACCGAGCAGTGACACTGAGGTGTGTCATCGGTGTTCGCCGAAAAATTCGGACCTGATCCAGGTAAGATCCGACCCGACCCAGGTAAGTCTCCTTCTTCTTTCTTTTTGACGCGACCAGACCCTTATTTCTCACCACATTTTCGCGATTCAAGAGCAAAAATTTTCCCCATCTCCCTCTTTTCTCAACCAAATTTGGTGATTCAAAGCCCCATAATCTCGAATTTCACTGCTCTTTTTGGATTTATCATCATTTCAAGCATCTAATCCAAATTCCCCAAGGTATTATTCAATTAAATTTTTGAAAACCATGATTTTGTTCTTGAAGAAACATTGCTTGAATATGGTTTGATATTGTAGTTCATTTGTGCAAATACCTTGGGGATGGTTTATCTATGCTTAAACTTGATGATTCATATGAGAAATTGGGATTTTGAGAAATTGGGATTTTGAGAATTAGAGATTGTGAATTGGGATAATTTGTTTGTTAGGTGCGAATTGTGATCTTCGTTCATTGCTCTAAGATCATCTTTTGGTAATCCCTTGTTGATTTGATAAGAAATTGTGCCTATGCTCATGAATAGTCTCAAGCATATTTGTGGGTACAATGTCGGACAAGGGAGCTCCATCGACACGGGCACGGGCCAAGGTTTCAACAAAAGGGAAAGGAATTGTCCAAGCTACGGCCGCGGAAAAAGGAAAAGGGATTGCCAAAGCTAGTGCCAAGGCAAAAGCTAAACCCACGGCCGCGGCAAAGGGAAAAGGAAATAGTGCCGAAGAAGAGGTCGAGAGAGAAAACGTCCCCATGCCGGGACGGACAAAGCCAAGTGAGCAACAGTACTTCGACAAATTTTGCCTAATGAAATCCGAGCAAGGCAAATTTGTCGATACGGAGACAATGGAGAGAATGGGTATAAGCGACGAAGTGTGGGATCTCTTTGAGAATATGGGGCTAAGGAAGTTCATGAGCATGAAATATGAAGCTACCAAGGCACTCACCGGCAAGTTCCTAGCTACCCTTCGAGCTAAGTTCTACGACACGGAGCATGGAAACTCCGGATTTGGAATTCTAAAGTTCGGACTCGAGGGAACAACCTACACCGTCAACTTCCACGAGCTTTGCGAGATATTCGAATTTAGAGAAGAAGGTACTTATGGCGGGCAATACTTTGACTACCCGGCAAATGAGCTCCGAAATCTTTGGGCAACAATTGCAAGCGGGGAATTTAGAGCCGGTGACTCCAAGAGTGCGAGCATAAGGCACCCGGCAATCCGGTATGCACACAAGGCGTTGGTCCACAATTTCTACCACAAGGTAGAGATTGCTACGGTAACTACGGAGGAGATGGAACAGTTGGGGCTTGGTCTAAAGCCTATCCTACCCGTTCTCGCAAACGGTAATGCATTCGAGGGGCCGGAGAGAATTCCTTATCTCGCAACGCTCTTGGTGAGACACTTGTTCCATTACCGGGATTGGGCTTGGAAGACAAAGTCGAAGAAAGCCGCGATTTGCCTCGTTTGGGTAATAACTCCGATTCTCATGGCAAAGGGAATCAAAATAGCCCTTGGCCAATATGATTGGAAATCTTTGGATATGGCCTACCTTTCCAAGGTTAAGTTCTTCAAGGAATACATCGAAGGAAAGATGGCTTACAACCTCCAACTCACCGAGACATCCTTGACGCAAGTTCCCTTACCTAATCTCGCGATCACCAATTTCCGTGACCCGCGGAACGTCATGTTCATCCCTCCACAAGAGTACCTCTACAACTCCACCGTCGACCCACCGATGCAAGCATTCCGCAAGAAAACACAACGGAGGACCGCTGTCGAGGAGCCAATTGACCTCGATGAGGGAGGAGCCGATGAGTCATCACCCGAGACCGTCTACGGTAGTGAGCGCTACCATTTTGATCCCTATGATGGGGCTATCACTAGCCAAGCCACGAGACACGCTCACCACCAAACTCGTCTCCTCCAACAAATGTGCAAGTGGCAAGACAAAAACATGAAGAAGATGGTCAAAACGATCAAGTCTTTGAAGAAGACGGTGAAAGCCATGGGTCGAACCATCAATGAGTTGAAAGATGGAGGTTGTGGAGCGAGCTCATCAAGAGCCGGTGAAGCTAACCTCGCACCTCGAGGAGATGATTGGGCGCTAGCCATTAGTTCTAACCGTCCCACAGCCCGAGCGGAAAGGGCAACAATGAGGAGAGCGATGCGGTCTCCGTCTCCCGTCTCAAGTAATCCATCTTACTCAATGGGGTCTACATCCCCATCTCCAAGCTTCTAGGTACGATCCAAAACTTTTGTACATATTTTCTTTTAAGTCTTGCATTGTATAGTTATCTCTTGTTTTTGGTCCTTTCTTTAAGTTTATTTCACACTGAGACGGTGTGATTTAAGTTTGGGGGAGGGACCGGTATCTAATAACATTTGTTTTTGTCTTATTTTATATTTTCATCTTGAGTCTCATGCATTCATCTACGGCATAGAAAAAACCAAACAAATTTGAAAAATTTTGAAAATGAAAAGACAAAAAGAAGTCATTTAGGATGCCTTTGCACTTCATATAGGATTGAGTCTAAAATGCATAGAGCGTAGACAATGCATTGCATGCGCATTAGGAGCTAGAATGATTCCCCTTTGCGAAGTATTGCTTTAAGAGTTTAAGTCCTATGCTCTAGATCTCATGTGCGAAATTAAGGTCGAACCATGTTTGGATTTCATGTCTCATTACTTAGTTCTTAGCCAAAGCAAGTTGATTTGAGTCCATTCCTACTTAAGTGATAACCATAATTCGACACTGTAATTATCATGCTTGTGCATTGCATAGTGAATGCATGGTTGCCACATACATATTTGGGCTATCTTATCCGCTTTGGCACTCTCTTGTTAGCCCGAATAGCCGATTCCCATCATTGGAACGGTTAACCACGCCCTTAACCCAACCTCTTTTTAAGCCAAATGCTACTTGTGAGTGATTGTGAGGCCTTTTTCGAATCAACTAGGCAAAAGGTGTTGAGTTTAGAACGACAAGGAAAAACTTCCATGTAGAACTAGCTCGGCATAAATGAGCTAGACATAGGATAAGGCTAGATAGGTTGGGAACTTGGGACAAAATAGAAAGAAGACATTGCGGGAATGATAAAAAGGGATGAAGAATAATAGGGGATAAGCAAAAAGCTTGAAACGGTTGGCTATATTCGTTTATGGGAAAGGCTCTAAGTGAAAAGAAAAGAAAATAGTCTCTAGTCTTCAAAAGAAAGCCAAAAAGGCTAAAGCAAAGAAAAGAAACAAAAGAGACTAGAGAAAATAAAGAAGAGCTAAGTAAAGAAAAATGTTGAAAGACAAACCGTTTGGTGAAGAAGGAAATCCCCTAAGTGTTTAAAGAGAGAAGGATGAGGTGATATGAGTAGTAAAGGCAAAACGCCTAGCAAAAAGGGTAGCTTAGGAGGATCTTCATTGGGGTTTAGAGATTACGGGTCAAGTTCGATATGGGACATTTGGGTAGATGGAAGTCGACCTTGTATATATCTATTGGGCTTTACTCTTACCATTTTGCATTAGTTGATTCCTTTGGAGAGAAACCCTCGCTCGGAAACCGTCACTTGTATCGAGATCACCTTTATCTCGAAACCTCTACCCTAGCCAAATGCATTCACTTGCCTTGCATAAGCATGATTCACTTGGAAAAAGTATAATAAATGTTAAAGGATTGGATGATTTGAAGGCTTGTGTAGGTTGAGATTTGAGCTTGGTTCATGTAAGGATGAGCATGGCTAGCCCCTTTTGAGCAGACATGTTTGATCATACTTTAGAGTTTGCACTTGGACTTGAAGGCTTTTAGTGATGTTTTTGCTTGAGGACAAGCAAAGAATTAAGTTTGGGGGAATTGATATCATCATATTTTGCATCATTCTAGCATCCGTTTCATATAGGTTTCGAGTCATTTGCATGTAGTTCAGGATATCTTTGTAGCATTTTAGTCATTTTAGGAGTCTAGTGTGTCCACATTTAGTCATAGAGAGTTCTTGCATGTTTTGGATCGTATTTCAGGTGTTAACGAGGAGATTCGAGACCCGAGGAGAGGAGACAGAGACCGTACCGAGGTCATTGCTCGGTACTGGTGCTCGGTATCGAAAGCAGAGGGGTTGCACCGAGGTCACTGCTCGGTGCAACTGATCGGTATTGCTCGACGGGGAAAAGCATGCTCAATACCGACATATAACACCGACGAGTGACATCGGTACCAAAGCTTCAGGGGATTACACCGATGTCACTGCTCGGTGTCACAGCTTGGTGCTGCCACAGGAAGAACCCGGGGAAAAAAGTCCTTAATACGGAGCAAAGATACCGAGGAGTGACCTCGGTATCCACTGAAGAACAATCGCCCCGGTATCGAGGCCACTGCTCGGTATTGGCTCGTCGGTGTGAAATACCCAGGCTCAATACCGAGGTGTTATACCGAGCTGTAACCTCGGTATTGGCCGAACCAGAACTTTTATCCATTTAAACCGGGTCGGTACCCGGTTTGTCCCGGGTCGACCCGGTTTGTCACTATTCACTATTTAAGCCCAAAAACCTAATTTGGAAGGGCTAAGTCTTTTTTTAAGCAAAAACCCTCTCTAAGAGTGATTTGTAAGAGATTGATCCTTTTAATTTATGCAATTTGAGTATTGTTTTCTTGATTGAATCCATATATCTTCTACTTTCTAATCATTCAATCATCTTGATCATGAGTTTTCACACTTCTTTCCTTGGACTTGTTAAACCCATGATGATTAGTGAGTAGTCTGAAGGACCTTGGGATAGGGTAGATTAGAGTGATCAAAGGTTTGATTAGTGGTGTTTAGGGTTAGATAATCTTATATTCCTTCTTGTTTAGAGTCCCTAATGCTAGATCTAGCTTGAAAGAGTGGATCTAGATCACAAGGCATTTCATGAACACCAAGTGTTTGATGAAATGCCAAGACCAACTAGACAAGAGACTTATGTTTCTAACCTAAGACATTAGTTGTTTAGGGCATATCTTTGGTTGATCTTGTTATGATCCTTAATGCTTGCTGGTTGTTAATCCACAAATGATGATTTACTAATGGACTTGATAATTAACAAAGTGATTAGTTGCTTGAAAGAGAACTAATCTAGATTAGAGATCTATTGCCTAGGGATTAGCTTCTTGAGTAAATGAACACCGCTAATTGGAATTGGATCACCTTATATCATTAACCTTATCTCTTGCTCCGCTTTTGTTATTTGAATTACAAATTGTTTAGTTATTGTTTCGCTTAAATTGAACTTGAGTACTTAATCACCAATTACCTTGTTTAGCTTAAATTACTTATGAATCTTGCATTCTTAGTGTTTAGAATAATCCCAATTATGGATTGATAACCTCCTTACTACATCGTATTGGGGATATTGATACCTCCTAAGAGACTAAAAAGTCGTGTATCAGCGCGCCGCGCACAAACGGAGAGACGGGCCAGGTTCGCTACGTAGCGGCCCCCGCGCGCCTGTCGGCCTAGGGGTTCAAAGACAGCCCGAGCCTCCCAGCCCGCGAGGGCCGCAGACTTCCGGGACTTCGGCCTATGGCTTCGTAACCCGTACCTCGGCCCAGGGAGCCGTCGGTTCAAACTCCGAGCCCTGCTATTATCTAACAGCCTGAAAAACAACAAAGCAGTGTCATAACTAATCTACAATTACTTAGTGAGCCCGGGATCTCTACCATGCGACCTAGCATTACTCATTAATTATGCAAGCAAGCCTACCAACTTAACATGCATATACTACGCAATCTAGCTCAATCTTAACGATTATGCAAACCTAGCATAATAACATGCAGCGGAAATTCAAACAATCAACCAAGTTTCACGCAATAATTCTCATAAATAAATTACGCAAGCAATAAACCAAACGCAGAATTTAAATAACTCAATTTAAATCCTAATCATGTGCTGCCTCACATGAACGGAAACTACTCACATTGTTTCCGTTGAATCTTTGGATCTGATCTTGCCTCGGCCCTTCCCACCGTACTGCTCGCACCCGGCTTA
Organism: Eutrema yunnanense; assembly: GCA_002933935.1. Taxonomy (NCBI): domain Eukaryota; kingdom Viridiplantae; phylum Streptophyta; class Magnoliopsida; order Brassicales; family Brassicaceae; genus Eutrema; species Eutrema yunnanense. The sequence continues at coordinate 525,131 of PKML01054887.1, forward strand.
AGCGTTCGGAAAAACCAACACGGTTCTAGAGAGATTTCTAGTGATTTTCGGAAATGGAATGGATGTGAAGTTTAGAAATGAACTAAGGTCCTATATATAGCCTTTTAGGTAAGCANAAATGTGCTAAAACCTGCAAAAGACTCTAAAAGACTCCAAAATACTAGAAAAGACTCTATAAAAGGACTTATACCATGGCTTAAATAGGGTAAAAACCATGATATATCAGGTGACACCTCTTCTTTGCATGCACATCAACACCTCGTGCTTGCATGTAAAGATTAATCTCTTTGGCCGACACCTCGTACTTCCCCTATCCTTTAAAACAAAAAAAAATCAAGCTTATCCCCTTTCTAAGCTTATCCGCAAGCTGAGGATGTGGCCAAACCTGGTCCACATATTTTTCTCGAGACTTTCCGAGCCTATTGTTTACCGCATGTCTGCCGGCATCCGCCAAGAAAGTTCTATCAGTAAAACTAGAGTCCTAAGCCCATAGCTTATTTTTCGCGGACAATTCTTAGGGCGCCTTGACCAGACATTCACCTTTTCAGCCCTTAGACTATCGGGTTAAGCTTCATGATTTAGTCACACGGTCCATCGGTGGCAACCTTATCGGCTTTCCCTACTCATGTCTAATCTAGGCCAATTGGTTTCCGTCTCGGCAAAATTCCCTTTGTCCGATTCCTGGTCGAGTACAGGGTCATTACATTCCACCCCCCTTAAAAAGAATTCGTCATGAATTCTTCTTACACATCTTGCCTAGGCTCTCCAGGAACTTACTCTAGATACAGTCTTCAACCTTCTGGCCTACCCAGACATCAGTCCATGGTTCGAAATATCTCTATGGCATTGTCATATTTTCAATTCCTTCACTTTCTCTCGGATTCCACGAACTACCTACTTAAGCTTTCTCGGGTGACAGTACGTGGGGCTCTTGAGACAAAGATCAATCAACCTTAGCATTCAACAAACACTAAACATGTTATTTATTAACAACATACAGTACAAGTTTTAAACATTCGGTTATGTACCTAACATAATCCGATAAGTTAAAACTTATAGCTGAACAACAACAAAAGGATAAAAAAGGGTACATCCTTAACACATGTGTCCTTAGCCGCTTGTACAACAAAAAGGTGCTAACTACCCAACATTCCTTAACCCGAATGTGGGTACTTACATGCCAAGCATAAACAACCTGGCTCAAAACGATAGCATGCATGAGGGACATAAGGAGGAGGAGGAGTGGCTACGTGAAATGTACGGAATGAGCTGTTGAGTCTGGATGTGTGGTCGGGCATGAGGTAGCATAATGGCCCTGCTTTCCACAAGTGAGACAGACAATTCTCGCGGCCCCGTACGGCTGGTAATACTTACACTCGCGAGGGTAATGTCCTTCCTGCCCACATGTGTAGCATATAGGCTCATACTTGCTTGGCACAGCGGGACGTCCATCTTGACTCCCCTGACCATATCCCATCTCGCCACCAGTCCATTGCCCCTGCTCCTGGATTGGATCATGAATGCTAGTCTGGCCCACCGGCGCAGAACTCCATCCGGATTCCATCCCAAATCTCGAAACTAGTGATGTGGCTCTCCACATCGAGGAAAAGGAACTCGCACTAGGTGACACCGGTGTAGGAGAAGCTAATATGCTCGGGCTGAGTAACATCTCGAAGTCTGGCCATCATGACAAAGGTCACAAACCATGTGTCGGAATATCATGTTCTTCCAGTGGTCCCACCGAACTGTCAGAGGAGATATCCATAACACTCAGTGATGCAATATCACCTTCACTGAGTGAAATGAATCAGAGGATATGCTCACATAATCCTCCGGCACGAATGCCTCCTCCTGACCCTCGTGTCCCACCAACACATAGTCCTCGGGCTTGTCAACATTGTCACCTTCCTCCTCTTGAGGATCTGACTCCGAAGGTGTATACAAACCCATCTCTTCCGCACCTGGGAAGCCATTCTCCTTACACGGTATCAATCCTTCCTCCGTGATTCCTGCTCCCGGTACGCTAGGACCGGCGTCAGCATCACCTGTGTTAGGCCCTGCCTCCCTAGTCGCACTCGGACCAGTCATACTTGATACCACGGGCGCATGTTCATATTCGGACCCCGATGACGATACCTCACGCCATCGTCCAGCCGGAATAACCAAACCATTCGCACCGTAGTACCCTGCAAACCTGGCAGATATCCGCCCACGTCCCGGAAACTCCCGAGGACGTCCTCCCCTCGATCTTCTTGTCCTAGGTGAACGCATCTACAACGCAACATAAGGTAAGTTCACAAATAAAAGATCAACTAGCATAGAATCTAAACCATGCTCTGATACCAAACTTGTAACGCCCCCGAACCGCTCTCAATGTGCCGGCCGCCGGGCCGGGGAAGGCTCCCGCGAGAGAGCTCCCCGTGCACCGCGTGCGCCGCGTACAAACGGAGAGATGGGCAGGGTTCGCTATGTAGCGGCTCCCGCCCGCCCGTCGGCCCAGGCGTTCACAGATAGCCCATCGTTCGATCCGCCTGAGCCTCCCAGCCTGCGAGGGCCGCAGACTTTTGGGACTTCGGCCTAAGGCTTTGTAACCCGTACCTCGGCCCAGGGAGCCGTCGGTTCAAATCCCGAGCCCTGCTATTACTTAACATCCTGGGATCTATAATTACTTAGTGAGCCCGGGATCTCTACCATGCGACCTAGCATGACTCATTAATTATGCAAGCAAGCCTACCAACTTAACATGCATATACTACGCAATCTAGCTCAATCTTAACGATTATGCAAACCTAGCATAATAACACGCAGCGGAAATTCAAACAATCAACCAAGTTTCACGCAATAATTCCCATAAATAAATTACGCAAGCAATAAACCAAACGCATAATTTAAATAACTCAATTTAAATCCTAATCATGTGCTGCCTCACATAACCGGAACTACTCACAGTGTTTCCGTTGAATCTCTGTTCTTGCCTCGGCCTTTCCCACCGTACTGCTCGCACCCGGCTTAAGCGTTCGGAAAAACCAACACGGTTCTAGAGAGATTTCTAGTGATTTTTGGAAATGGAATGGATGTGAAGTTTAGAAATGAACTAAGGTCCTATATATAGCCTTTTAGGTAAGCACGAGGTGGCCCGAAGTAATACCAATACGACACATGTCCTGTGACCAAGCTCATTCGTGCGGCGACACATGCCCTCAGCAATGACTAAGCTTAGTCACCTTCCGACACATGTTAACTCCCATGCACGGTGACACCTCTTCTTTGCATGCACATCAACACCTCGTGCTTGCATGTAAAGATTAATCCCTTTGGCCGACACCTCGTACTTCATGTATCCTGTAAAAAAAAAAAAAAAAAGCTTATCCCCTTTCTAAGCTTATCCGCAAGCTGAGGATGTGGCCAAACATGGTCCACATATTTTTCTGGAGTCTTTCCGAGCCTTTTGCTTACCACATGTCTGCCGGTATCCGCCAAGAAGGTTCTATCGGTAAAACTAGAGTCCTAAGCCCATAGCCTATTTTTCGCGGACAATTCTTAGGGCGCCTCGACCAGACTTTCACCTTTGCAGCCCTTAGACTATCGGGTTAAGCTTCATGGTTTAGTGACACGGTCCATCGGTGGCAACCCTATCGGCTTTCCCCCGGTACTTCTGTCTAATCTAGGCCAATTGGTTTCCGTCTCGGCCAAATTCCCTTTGGCCGATTCCTGGTCGAGTACAGGGTCATTACATTCTACCCTCCTTAAAAAGAATTCGTCCCGAATTCTTCTGGCACATCTTGCCTAGGCTCTCCAGGAACTTACTCTAGATACAGTCTTCCACCTTCTGGCCTACCCAGACATCAGTCCATGGTTCGAAATATCTTTATGGCATTGTCCTATTTTCAACTCCTTCACTTTCTCTCGGATTCCACGAACTACCTACTTAAGCTATCTCGGGTGACAGTACGTGGGGCTCTTGAGACAAAGATCAATCCACCTTAGCATTCAACAAACACTAAACATGTTATTTATTAACAACATACAGTACAAGTTTTAAACATTCGGTTATGTACCTAACATAATCCAACAAGTTTAAACTTATAACTGAAAAACAACAAAAGGATAAAAAGGGTACATCCTTAACACAGGTTCCCTTAGCCGCATGTACATCAAAAAGGTGTTAACTACCCAACATTCCTTAACCCGAATGTGGGTACTTACATGCCAAGCATAAACAACCTGGCACAAAACGATAGCCTGCATGAGGGACATAAGGAGGAGGAGGACTGGCTACGTGAAAATGTACGGAATGAGCTGTTGAGTCTGGATGTGTGGTCGGGAATGAGGTAGCATAATGGCCTTGCTTTCTACAAGTGAGACAGACAATTCTCGCGGCCCCGTACGGCTGGTAATACTTACACTCGCGAGGGTAATGTCCTTCCTGCCCACATGTGTAGCATATAGGCTCATACCTGCTTGGCACAGCGGGACGTCCATCTTGACTCCCCTGTCCATATCCCATCTCGCCACCAGTCCATTGCCCCTGCTCCTTGATTGGATCCTGAATGCTAGTCTGGCCCACCGGCGTTGAACTCCATCCGGATTCGATCCCAAATCTCGAAACTAGTGATGTGGCTCTCCACATCGAGGAAAAGGAACTCGCACCAGGTGACACCGGTGTAGGAGAAGCTAATATGCTCGGGCTGAGTAACATCTCGAAGTCTGGCCATCCTGACAAAGGTGACAGACCATGCGTCAGACTATCAAGTTCTCCCAGTGGTCCCACCGAACTGTCAGAGGAGGTATCCATAACACTCGGTGATGACGGTATCACCTACACTCAGTGAAATGAATCGGAGGGTATGCTCACATAATCCTCCGGCACGAATGTCTCCTCTTGACCCTCGTGTCCCACCAACACATATTCCTCGGCCATGACAACATTGTCACCTTCCTCCTCTTGAGGATCTGACTCCGAATGTGTATACAAACCCATCTCTTCCACACCTGGGACGTCATTCTCCTTACACTGTATCAATCCTTCCTCCGTGATTCCTGCTCCCGGTACGCTAGGACAGGCGCCATCATCACCTGTGTTAGGCCCTGCCTCCCTAGTCGCACTCGGACCAGTCATACTTGATACCACGGGCGCATGTTCATATTCGGACCCCGATGACGATACCTCACGCCATCGTCCAGCCGGAATAACTGAACCATTCACACTGTAGTACCCTGCCAACCTGGAAAATCTCCTCCCACGTCCCGGAAACTCCCGAGGACGTCCTCCCCTCGATCTTCCTGTCCTAGGCGAACGCATCTACAACGCAACAAAAGGTAAGTTCACAAATAAAAGATCAACTAGCATAGAATCTAAACCATGCTCTGATACCAAACTTATAACGCCCCCGAACCGCTCTCACTGTGCGGGCCGCCGGGCCAGGGAAGGCTCCCGCGCGAGAGCTCCCCGCGCACCGCGCGCGCCATGCACAAACGAAGAGATGGGCCGGGTTCGCTCCGTAGCGGCTCCGGCGCGCCGGTCGGCCCAGGGGTTCACGGACAGCCCGTCGTCCGATCCGCCCGAGCCTCCCAGCCCACAAAGGCCGCGGACTTCCGGGACTTTTGCCTAAGGCTTCGTAACCCGTACCTCGGCCCAAGGAGCCGTCGGTTCAAATCCCGAGCCCTGTTATTACCTAACAGCCTGAAAAACAACAAAACAGCGTCATAAGTAATCTACAATTACTTAGTGAGCCCGGGATCTCTACCATGCGACCTAGCATGACTCATTAATTATGCAAGCAAGCCTACCAACTTAACATGCATATACTACGCAATCTAGCTCAATCTTAACGATTATGCAAACCTAGCATAATAACACGCAGCGGAAATTCAAACAATTAACCAAGCTTCACGCAATAATTCCCATAAATAAATTACGCAAGCAATAAACCAAACGCAAAAATTAAATAACTCAATTTAAATCCTAATCATGTGCTGCCTCACATGACCAGAAACTACTCACAGTGTTTCCGTTGAATCTTTGGATCTGATCTTGCCTCGGCCCTTCCCACCGTACTGCTCGCACCCGGCTTAAGCGTTTGGAAAAACAAACACGGTTCTAGAGAGATTTCTAGTGATTTTCGGAAATGGAATGGATGTGAAGTTTAGAAATGAACTAAGGTCCTATATATAGCCTTTTAGGTAAGCATGAGGTGGCCCGAAGTAATACCAATACGACACATGTCCTGTGACCAAGCTCATTCGTGCTGCGACACATGCCCTCAACAATGACTAAGCTTAGTCACCTTCCGACACATGTTAACTCCCATGCACGGTGACACCTCTTCTTTGCATGCACATCAACACCTCGTGCTTGCATGTAAAGATTAATCATTTTGGCCGACACCTCGTACTTCCCCTATCCTTTAAAACAAAAAAAAATCAAGCTTATCCCCTTACTAAGCTTATCCGCAAGCTGAGGATGTGGCCAAACCTGGTCCACATATTTTTCTCGAGTCTTTCTGAGCCTATTGCTTACCGCATGTCTGCCGGCATCCGCCAAGAAGGTTCTATCAGTAAAACTAGAGTCCTAAGCCCATAGTCTATTTTTCGCGGACAATTCTTAGGGCGCCTCGACCAGAGTTTCACCTTTTCAGCCCTTAGACTACCGGGTTAAGCTGCATGGTTTAGTCACACGGTCCATCGGTGGCAACCCTATCGGCTTTCCCCTGGTACTTTTGTCTAATCTAGGCCAATAGGTTTCCGTCTCGGCCAAATTCCCTTTGGCCGATTCCTGGTCGAGTACAGGGTCATGGGCAAGTTCAATTTCCAACTCTTCATTTGGCCCAACTTCTTCCATGGGCAAGTGCAATTTCGACCATGGACTCCAAGGGTCATTCAACAAGCAATTAAATGAATCAAAGTAGCCAAGGAGTTAGTCCAAGTAGTTAATTATTCTTTGCTCTTTTTCGAGGCATAGTTTTCCTCATTTTCTTCCTTTTTTCCCCCACTTAGTTCTCTATAAAAAAACCATGTAATCTCTTTGAGAAATTCCTTCACCTTTTCAATCAAAACTTGTTTCTTAAAAGTGAGAGTGATTCTCCTTTGTTCTTTTAGAACTTTTCGATTACTTGGTGGTTAGCCATTTAATCATTCCGGGTATATCAAGTGTTCTTCCGCCACACTTGACGTTGTCATTCGCCAACTGAAGTTTGTAGTTCTCGTTCTAAGAGAGTTTTGGGCACAAGGATATTCGGGAACTAGTTTCTCACGCCTTGTCATCTTACTCCACGATTTCTATCAACCGAAGTTCCACCGCTTTGTTTCGTTTTGGACGTTTTAAGATAGTTTGGGGCATTAAGGAGTTCGTCTACCTTAACATCCAGCTACACGTTCATTTGGAATTCAAGGATTATCCATCTACCGCCCTCGAAGTGCCGAAATTAGGAAGAATCGTATCAAGTGGTATCAAGACCCCACTTTGAGGATCCGGTAATATCTATCCATCTTCTCATCTCTTCGTACTCTAAATCATCATCTTTTCTATCCGTTCATCTTCTTTCTTTTCTATCTATTTCTTTTTGTAAACCAGTAATTAAAAAATAAAAAAAACTGGTCATTGAAATTCTTTTCTCTCTATCTAAAACACTTTATTTACCGTGTGGTTGTTTGTAGTCTACCATTAAGTTGTATAGATTAGTTCTTTACGAACCTTGGAGAAATCACTAGAGTGTGAGGATATTTTGAGAGAAGAGTGAAAAAACTTGAGGGAAACAACGAGGGAATTTTTGTGAGGAATTTTACTAACGTGTTTGCTTAATTTTGCGAGGTACAATTTCGGATAATGATAATCTCATATTTCATATCTTTTAGCATGCATATTATTTGGTGTTTTGTGTCTCATGCATGTGTCTTGCATAGTTTTTATAGCATTTTGGTACTTATTAGAGTATTAGGTGTTTTCATTAGGTCCTAGTGAGTTTTGCATGCATTTGGAGTGTTTTTAGGTGTTTTGGAGACAATTGATGGTGTTTGGAGTTATGGAGCATGGTAGAATGCAAAGCTCATCTGAGACGCCGGAAATATGTGTCTGAACGAAGGACCTCCGATCTGAATCAGCCTCAACAGTCTTCATAGGAGTTGTCTAGGAGTGAGTCATCTATCTACAGAAGTTGGAATCAGGTCATTCGGACATCAGGTTAGGAAGTTATCGCCGATTTACTGGAGCCACCGGATCGGGAGCAAGTGAAGCGGTTGAAGGAGAGTCACACATCGACCAAAAAGAGAGTCACACATCGATGCAACACATTGATGCTGGACCAGGGAGCTTAACCTCGCCCCAGACACCATCCACGTCGATGTCACACATCGATGTCAGCTTCTACATCGACCCAGAAGCAGTCACACATTGATGCTGGACCAGGGAGCTTAACCTCGCCCCAGACATCACCAACATCGCAGTCACACATCGATGCCAGCCCCTGGGGAAATTCACATCAACCAAAAGAGCAGTCACACATTGATGCAACACATTGATGTGAATCCTGTTTTCCACTTTTTCCTATAAATACTTGTCTAAACCTAATTTTTATGTTATGCTTTTTCTTATGCTCAAAACTTTAAACCTTTGAGAGGTTTTGAGCTTTGTAAGGAGGATCTTTTATTTTATTGCAATTTGGTATTTATTCTCATCAATCCCTTCCATCTATCTTCTTTTCATCTTGATTGTTCAACAATCATCCATGGATTCAATCTCAAAGACTCCCCGGCAACAGCGCCAGTAACCTTTATGATGAATGAGGACGTGACCGTGGTTCAAGAACCAAGGGGTAATGCTTCTTGCATTGATTCACCAAGCACAACTAGGATCGAGCCTAAGTCTCTCCCCAAGCTTGGTAATCTCGGCAAATTCTCTATTGCTTGCTCTCTTGGTGATTTAGATACTGAGGATGCTTTGTGTGACTCCGGGTCAAGTGTGAATGTGATGTCCAATGAGATGCTCAAAAGACTAGGGATAAGGACCCTCACCTATCATCCATCACCTATCACCTTTGGAGATGCTTCTTCGAGAAAGCCATTGGGTCTTCTAGAAAACTACCCACTCAAGGTAGGGAATTGCATAGTCCCAACCGACTTTGTGGTCATGGAGATGAGAAAGACCAACAAACTCCCTCTTCTCCTTGGAACACCGTTCCTCCTCACTACCGGTGCTAGCATGAACTTCAAAGAGCAAATGGTAGTTCTTTTGAATGTAGATGATAAGGTCTACTACCCAATGAAGATCTCTTCCAACAAACTTTGTGGCACAATCACTATGGAAGATGATGAGTTTTGCATTGAAGAAGCTCATAGATTTGAGCATGTGGGTAGTTGTATGTTGGTTGAGGAAGCTCCACCCCCAAAGATCCATGAAGAAGAAGAGAAGTCTCTTGAGAGAAATGATTTGGGTTATGGTAATGACAAGGATGCTTCAAAGGTTGACATGGTCACTTGTTTGGAACTGCTTCACCCCACCACAATGAAGAATCACGTTAAGGGTAGTGAAGGTACAAAGAAGAAGACAAAGGGAAAAGCCAAGGCGGGCAACGGATCAAGAGAGCTTGATGAGTTTAGGCCCGAGCCTTCCATGATGACTCTCACTCCATGGAAACACAAGGATGGAGTGATTGAGTACAAGATCAAATGCAAAGGCCGATCCAAACCATTTGCCTCGATCAAGGCGATCCTCACACCCGAGCTCAAAGAAAAAGGGCAAGCCGGTCTTGAGGAAGTCATGAGCAAGGTGCTCAAGCTCGAGCTCATGGATCCGCCTTGGAGTGCTCACACTCCTCCATTACCCGCCTAAAAGGGTAACTAACGTCGAACTTAGTGACGTTAAACAAAGTGCTTTTGGGAGACACCCCAAGCTTATCATTGTACATACTTTATTTTCATGTCTTTCTATGTTTTCTTGTTCTTTTTGATCTTTTGTTGAGTGGTTTCAAAGGTCTTGATGATCTAATGATCGTGGGCTTAAGGACAAAAGTGTGTAAGATTGAGGTGATCACTCTCGTTCCCTCCATTTACTTCCAAGGTAAAACTCCAAACGTTGTGAATAGCATTTATAATCGCATCTTCTTCCTTTCATGCATTGTTTAGCTCTCTCTTAAGCTTCTATTACACAAGGGACTGTGTAATTTAAGTTTGGGGGGAGGGCTTGTGTGTTATCTAACATCGTTTTTGATGTTCTTATTTTTCCCCTTTTGCATCTTGAGTCTCATGCATATCATGCATTTTCATATAACGGAACAACTAATTCATCTGCGCCTAATGTCCAAACCATGTTGGCAGAATTCACTCGGATGTTTGGAGTATTGAACACGAGGTTAGATCGAATCGAGGCAAGACAACCAGTGCAAGGAGAAGTAGCGGGAGCCGCTAACGCCAATAACGTTAATCCCGTGAATGCCAATCTCGTGAACAACAATCCCGTGAACAATGATGTCCGTGAGGAACCGGGAAGAAGGAGGAGAGAACGGGCGAGACAAGATCCAAATGGCGAGGATAACTACTATCTTCAAGACGGACACTCATCTAGTGGATCCGAACGGAGACCAAGACGAAGGGAGGCTAGAAATGACCTTGGAGGTCTTAAACTTAAAATTCCACCGTTCTACGGAAAGAACAACCCCGATGCCTTTCTAGAATGGGAAAAGAAGATCGAGCTTGTCTTCGATTGCCAAAACTACACCGATGACAAAAATATAAGGTTAGCCGCAACCGAATTCTATGGTTATGCCATTAACTGGTGGGATCAATTGGTGACCAATAGGAGACGTAATGGAGAACGTCCAGTTGCCACATGGGACGAGATGACGATGATCATGAGGAGACGGTTCGTTCCAAGTCACTATCACCGTGAGCTACATCAAAATTTGAGGCGACTTGTCCAAGGAAACAAAAACGTGGAGGATTATTTCCAAGAGATGGAAACACTCATGATGAAGGCCGACGTGGAGGAGCACGGAGATGCGACCATGGCAAGATTTTTTTCGGGCCTTAACCGCGATATTCAAGATCGGCTCGAAATGCAAAGTTATGCAAACATTGACGAGATGTTGCATACGGCGATCTTGGTTGAGCAACAACTCAAAAGGAAGGGCGTTTCACGCCAAACTGATAGCTCTAGTTCGAGGCCTAATTATTTCGCGGAGGAGAAGCCGAGCTTTAGACCGAAAACCGATTCAAGGCCGAGGGTGGAGACGAAACCGATCACGATCGGCCATGATTACAAAGGTAACGCCGAGAGTTCTAATCTAAAAAATCGTGACATTGAGTGTTATAGGTGTCATGGGAAGGGACACTATTCCAACAAATGTCCGAATGCAAGAACTATGATACTCAAGGATAATGGTGAGATCGAGACCGAGGAAGAAGAAGTCTCAGATTCTACACTAGCTCTAGAGGAGAACGAGGAGTATGCGGCCAAAGGAGAGTTATTAGTCTTAAGGAGGACATTGGTGATACAAGACCAGGCCAAAGAGGAAGAGCAGCGTGAAAACTTGTTCCACACGAGGTGCTTGGTAAAAGAGAAAGTGTGCAGCCTCATCATTGACGGAGGAAGATGTACCAATATTGCTAGCACAACCATGGTGGAAAAGCTGAATCTTGAAATGCAGAAGCATTCTCATCCATATCATCTTCAATGGTTGAACAACCAAAGGAACATGAAGGTAAACGCACAAGTAAGAGTTCCTTTATCGATTGGAAATTATGTGGATGAAGTTTTGTGCGATGTGTTGCCAATGGAGGCTGGTCACATTCTGTTGGGAAGACCGTGGCAATATGATCAAAAGGTTATGCATGTTGGTTCATCCAACAAGTACTCGTTTGAGATCGAAGGAAGAAAGATCACTCTTGTTCCTATGACGCCATAAGAAGTCTGCCAAGATCTGTTGATACAAGAGCAAAGGAAGAAAGAAAGCATTGTGAGTGAATCCCCAAACACTAATCACCCTAAAGAGAGTCTGAGAGAAACCAAGCAAAAGTCCTTTGAGAGCAATCCCGTGAGAAATTCAAACTCTCTTGTGAGGAAAGGTGACGTTAAGAAAGCTTTGCTTTCTAAACAATCTTTATTTATGTTTAAGAAAATTCCCATGAGTTTTACTCACCCCACACCGGTGCCACCGAGTGAAAATACTTTTCTTTTGCAGGGCTTTGAGGATACAACTTCAAAAGACAACCGTGGAAGTAAGCAACAAATCGAATCATATCAGAAAGATACAATCGGTCGATCTACCATTCAGATCGATCGATCCTTTGTTTCCGAGCACCAAAATTACTCGCAACGAATGAGGGAAGGTCTAAATCATCGAATTTCAACCGAGGGAAATGATTTTCATCGATCAAGTGTACCTCTAGAAAAAAGTAATCGAAGCAGAATTAAGTTTGGACAAATAAATCCCATAATTCCTTTGAAAAACCCATCCGATGGCCTTATCTTCGCCAAAACAAGTTTTGAACTAAAAGAGCGTTCAAACGGCCAAACCACTACTGGGGAAGGTGTGTTTCTTCAACCAAACATATATTTAGGGACTAATTGCCCTGGTACTTTGCTGTTTGGTCATACAGATTATAAGTTGGTTCACAAACCACGAATCGAACCCGATGGAGACCAATTCGGACAAGGAGAAGGAACGAGAGCTGAGAGACTACAGAAACTTGTGAACAATGATCGTTCTGACTTTGAAGACTCTAGAGAGCACGAACAACTTCAAGTCCCAGCACAGATCGCTTCCAAAACATACAAGAAATGTTTGCAAGGTGAGTATACGTTGTTATTATACTCTGAAGATTCTAATTTGGTTCTTTTCCTTGCAGATAGTCCTGATTTGAGGACAAATCCTTTTCAACTGGGGGAGGATGATATGATAATGGCTACAGACAAGGAAGGTCACGAAGACGCAGCACTTGTACCTGAAGGACCAATGACGAGGGCAATGTCTCAGAAGCTTAATGGAGTTGTTCGCGGCTTACTCGAGGATAGTTGGTCCGAGGAGAAAGGTCAACACCCACATCACGTTTTCAACATGATCAAAACTCAAGATGGACTTTGAGGTTCGGCCCAAGGTGTGAGTTTGTTGTACTCTTTTTCCTACTCTTGGTTTTGTCCCAATGGGTTTTCCAAGAGGGGTTTTAATGAGGCAATTGGCTTACATCTTCATTTGGCCCAACTTCTTCCATGGGCAAGTGCAATTTCGACCAAGGACTCCAAGGGTCATTCAACAAGCAACTAAATGAGTCAAAGTAGTCAAAGAGTTAGTCCAAGTAGTTAATTAGTCTTTGCTCTTTTTCGAGGCATTGTTTTCCTCATTTTCTTCCTTGTTTTCCCCACTTATTTCTCTATATAAACCATGTAATCTCTTTGAGAAATTCCTTCACCTTTTCAATCAAAACTTGTTTCTTAAAAGTGAGAGTGATTCTCCTTTGTTATTTTAGAACTTTTCGATTACTTGGTGGTTACCCATTTAATCATTTTGGGTATATCAAGTGTTCTTCCGCCACACTTGACGTTGTCATTCGCCAACTGAAATTTGTAGTTCTCGTTCTAAGAGAGTTTTGGGCACAAGGATATTCGGGAACAAGTTTCTCATGCCTTGTCATCTTACTCCACGATTTCTATCAACCGAAGTTCTACCGCCTTGTTTCGTTTTGGACGTTTTAAGATAGTTTGGGGCATTAAGGATTTCGTCTACCTTAACATCCAGCTACACGTTCATTTGGAATTCAAGGATTATCCATCTACCGCCCTCGAAGTGCCGAAATTGGGAAGAATCGTATCATCTAGTGTCTTGTTTGTTTCTTAATAAGAACCAAGTCGTGTCTAGGGTTTGTAATATGGAATTGTAGGAGATCCAAAATATATCTATTGTTATACATGATGTATCTAGCCGATATATAACATATTGCTTGTTGTTTTCTGCTTATCCTTTGCGTGATAGCTTGCTGTTAGGAATAGATTGCTTGTTGAACCTAGAACTGTTTAAAAAGGTACGTAGGAACCTAATCCGGTGTTTTTTTATATCGCATGTTGCTTGGATCGAGATTGAGATTAAGGTAGTGGCATGGATTGAGATGAAGTCATAGGCCTATATGGATATCAAGGCAAAGGCCAAGATTGAGATTGAGATCGGGTTTAAGTTATATATCACTTGTTGATTGGGATTTGTGGTCATTCAAGATAACTAACTGTAGAACCACGATTTCTACGATATGGCAAAATTGAATAATTAGAAAATATATTGATATAAAACAGAATTAATAAACGATAATCAATACCAAAATACAATGAAAGAAATAATGGTTTGTGCGGAGGCGAGACACTCTTTCATTAATTCTTTAATTGCTCGTTGTGTGACAGTTTGATGCAATCAGAATCCCATGATACAATCGCACGGTTCTTTTATTATGCATCACCCAATAACAAAAGCTGACGAACCTAGTATTTGCGTTATACTCGCAGACTCAAAGAGAAAAACAGAAGAGAAGATACGTGAGGGATTATGTTTAGATCTTTCATCTAAAACCCGTAGAGAAATGAAGAGGCTTCTAGGCATTCAAATAGCCTAAAACCAAAACGATTTTAGGATTGAATTATGTATTAATGACGATATTAATCGCTGTATTAAACACAATTGAAGAGCTGAATTATTTTTTGTTGCTTAAATCAACAAAAGAATACAAAGCGGATTTTGGTCAAAAAGATAGGCTATTGGTCCTTCGGTCCCAAACGCAGACCCGGTATGGCCCGTCTCTCTCCAATATACATTAGTGTCCACTCAAGTCTTTTAAACCAAGGGTTACACATCATCATTTATATACAAAAGGATTTCCATCCAAACTTCCAATGCGGGACATTTGCTAGTTTTAACATTTAGCCAAATTTTGGTGCTTTGCAAAGTTTCCAAATCACCCACTTTGGACCTCTGTTTCTCATTCAAATCAACTCCGATTTTGACAACTGAATATACTATGTTATAGTGCTCACAGCGACGATTACATCGTACTTAAAATCGGATCATTCCGACAGACGACTCCGTCGAAAATCCCACTAGAAAAGTGGTCAAAACACTTCATCAAAAACGAGTTATAACACTAAGTCTATCTGGCATCTTCGGCTGTTCTACTGCTCAGACCAAAGATTGGTATTATACAAAGAGGGATGTGTCACGCCTTGGCTGACAAGCCAATTGTACCACAGTTCGCAACCGAGGTAGTGCATCGTAGAGGCGATCATGTAAGTCACCCAGCTATATGAAAAGTTTAACCTTGGGGTATCGTGTTAGTCGCTGCGTCGCATTGCGTACCTCAGGATGTGATCACAGTGGTGATATGTTCTTTCTATGCTTAGAATTTGCTTGAGTGTCAATAGGACATTTGCTTGCTGCTGTTTTAGCTTCGATCTTAGCGTTTGTCAAATAATATCTCTTTTAGGTGTTTGCTTGGGTTCGTTCTTCTGAGTAATTAAAATTAGGTGATAGAAGCGATGACATTGCTTGCTTTCTTTCTTTTTTATGACATTGCTTGTTGTTGTTGGTGTGTTTGCTAAATTGAGACGTATTGGTGTTGGGACCAAGTTAGATGTTGTGTTTTGGCGAATTGGTGCAAACATGTGTTCTAACATCGCGCCTTGATCTGTGTGGCTCAGAGGCGAGTGTTACAGTCTTACAGAGCATCTCTTCTTTGCTTGCCCATATACATTCACAATTTGGACATGTTTATGTGGGAGGCTATTTGGTTCACATATAAATCCATATGTTATGTTACTCTTTCTTCCTTATATGTTGCTGCTTAATTTGGGAAGCATTGATTCCATAATAACTCGTATGTGATTCCAAACAATGGTTTACTATGTTAGGAAAGAACATAATGTGAAAAGACTTTACGCAACCGGATTATCTCTCTCGAATATTAAGATACTCACAAATTTCATGACCTCATTCGCTACGGCCATAACCAAACAATATCATCTCAGTGGGTGCTTATGCTTTGGTATGGTAGAAAGCTAAATTACAACTTTTCATCTTCTATTCACTTGTTGTGTTTCATTCCACTTTATTTTTGTAAGTAACTTTATTTTTAATGACTTTATAGTTTTATGAGAAGAAACATAAAGTGAATTCTTTTAGTTATGTTTATATAAGTTTTATATACTGATGCAGTTGGAAAACCCTAGGAATAGCAAGCGCTAAGCCTAGAATGAATTCAAGTTCACAAATGATGAACTTGAAGAGAAAAACTTTAGAAATCCACCAGAATAGAGAAAACCTCTCAACTTTGATTAATTAGAAAATAACGTGCCTTTTAACAAATAACCCAGAACCTCTATTTATATAGAGGAAAACTAAACAAAAAAATATATATCAAAAGAATAAAATTTAGAAACGTAAGAATAGAAAACGTAGCATATATCCTAATTAATAAAAAAAAGAAAACTAAATCTCGGACGAAGGGTTCATACTTACGTGGTTGCAACTTGTTATACATACCAACTGGAAACCTCTCTTTATGGAGAAATACCATTACATCATCTCCTTCTTTGAAAACTTTAATCCTCCTACGTTTATCCGCAGCAACCTTGTTCTTTTGTCATGTAGCCTCTAACTTAGCCTTAACATCTTCCTTAACAACTTCTTTAGGCAACTTAACCAAATCAACCACATGCTTAGGAACATAAGTAAAAGGTGATTTTCCTGTAGCTGAATGCACAACGCTGTTGTAAGCAAATTCTACTTGAGACAAAGCTAAATCCCATTGCTTTGGCTTATCGCCACAAACAGTCCGGATCATAGTCCCAAAAGTTCTATTGGTTACCTCAGTTTGTCCATCAGTTTGTGGATGAGGTGTTGAACTCCTGTTCAAAGCTGTTCCAAACATCCTCCAAAGAGTAATCGAAATATGACTAAGAAACTTGGTGTCTCTATCTGAAGTAATTGACTTAGGAACTTTATGAAGGCGCACAACTTCCCTGAAAAACAACTTAGCTATATTGGATGCATCATCAGTCTTCTTGCATGCAATAAAGTGTGTCATTTTGGAGAATCTGTCAACTATCATAAATACAAAATCCACACCTCATTGCGTACGAGGCAATCCCAGCACAAAATCCATTGCTAAATCTTGCCAAATATCATTTAGAACAGGTAAAGACATATAAAGACAAGTATTTTAAGACTGCCCTTTAGAAACGTGACAAATATAACACCTTTTGACAATAGTACCATCATCTTTCCTTAAGTTCGGCCAATAATATTTCTCCTCTAAGTTAGCAATGGTCTTGTCTCTACCCAAATGCCCACTAAGACTACCACCATGCAGATCGCAGATTAACTTCTCTCTCAACGACGAGCAAGGAATGCACAACCGATGTCCTTTAAACAAATAGCCATCTAGAATGTGAAAATTTACAGAAGGATGATTCACATTGCACTTGTCCCACAATTCCTTGAATTCAACATCGCTCTCATACAACTCTTTCATAAAATCAAAGCCCACAACCTCATGTGATAAGGTAATGAGCGACGATGCCCTTCTACTTAAAGCATCTGCCACTTTGTTAAGAGCTCATGATTTATGTTGAATAATAAAAGAAAACTTCTGCATAAAACTTACCCACCGAGCATGCATTTTTTTATCACCTTTTGGCTGTGAAGGAACTTCAAAGCTTGGTGATCGGTGAACAAAATGAACTCTCTCTGAACTAGATAATGTTCACACTGCCTTAGAGCTATAAATACTGCATAGAACTCTTGATCATTGACATTCTCATATTTTACTTATTTTAGCATGCATTCTACTTAGCGTTTTGAGTCACATGCATGCATAATCATTGTTTTCCTTAGTGTTTTGGTATAAATTAGAGTCTAGCTAGGTTGCATTAAGTCTTAATGAGTCTTGCATCATTTGGAGTGTTTTATAGGTGCTTGGGGTCATTTTGGAGACTTTCGAAGCTAAATCCGAGTGTAGTTTCTTCATTTGGTCTGATCTTTTAGTCACTTCGGCTGCCTTTGATGAGGATGAATTTGGACTTGTGACACCGGGTGGACATTGGCCGGTGTTGTGGGCCGGTATTTCCCCTGTCCATGCTGAGGTTCAGCACCGGACGGTGATGCCGGGCCATGTATGGTCGGTATGGCCCAAACGAGTTATGCTCAAAGAAGCTATATCAAGCAAAGGCACTCCATACCGACCCTCACCCATCCAGTAAACCCATCCGGTATGGAGTCCAGATGTGACAACGACCCTGATTTGACAGGGTCAATACCCGGTTTGTCTCGGGTTGACCTTGTTCGCTCAAGACCTCTTTAAATACTCTAAAACCTAATTTTTTTGTTAAGTCTTCTTCTCCCATGAGTTCGGCATGACCCAAACTTCTTTTTGAGGAATTTTGATTGTCCTTCATACATATGCCACTCTAGAGAAGATTTCTTCACCCCTTATCTTTTATATATGCATTATCTTTATTTTTATGTCTTTTTCTCTTGTGTTCTTTATGTTCTTTAGTCTTTAGACCCTTTTGTTGGATTTTTGGATTATGCTTGATTTGAATGGTTCTATTATTGATTTTTGATGCTTATGTTCTTAATATTTGCTTTCCTTCTTTATTTAGTGGTATTAATGCTAGATTTGGCTTGAGAAACTTAAATCTATATCAAAGGGAAAATCATGCACACCAAGTGTTTGATAAAATTCTCCAAGAACTAAATTAAGGGATTTACATATCTTAGTTCATGAGAATGGATGTCTAAGGTGTATTTTGGTTAATAGAACTTATTATTAATGCTTGAAAATCATCACTTTTTCACAAATGAGAATTTAATTCTTGATTTAGTGATTAACAAAGGAATTAAGACCATGAGAGTGGATTAGTCTTGTTTAAGTGTTCTAGACCTAAGGATTAGCATAGATTATGTGCATATCATCATTAGTCAATTGTCTTGATAGTTAGATGATGATGATTTAGGTTGATCCTTGTTAGATCATTCACATAGGGTAGCTCTTAATGCTAGATCAAGATTGAGAAATCATAATCTAGAACTAAGACATTTCACGCCCGAGAGGTGTTCGATGAAATGCTTGAACCAACCTTTTGTGAGCTTTTCACATCCTTGCCAATGAGAGTTGATGTCTAGGGTGATTAGTGAACTAATTAGAATTATTTATTAATGCTCATTGATTATCTGAATTGCAAACGAGAGTTTATGTCAATTTGGTGATTAGTTAAGTGATTAGTGTCATGAGAGTGGATTAGTCATATTTGTGAATTACATGTTCTAGAATAGTGTTTAATGCAACATTTGTCTTCATTATTTGATTGTTAATCATTTGTTGGATAGTATAATCCACGATCCAACTCTTCTATCTTTTTTTCTTTCTTGCACTTTACTTTCTTAATTTATAAACATAAAAACCAAAATCATTTGCTCTAGATTAAGAAGTTCCATGCATTCCTAGTGCATTAATCGTAACCTCTATGGATTGACACCTCTTATGCTACAATGACAAGCATTGAGAAATTGCTATGAACTTAACAAAAATCCTTTATCAATCATATGTACTCCATTTCTGCCGAGCTTCACTCAATTTCTTGCTGAAGAAAGCTATTGGCCTTTTTTCCTGAGACATGATAACACCTATCCCTACTCCACTAGCATCACATTCAACTTGGAATATTTTTTCAAAATCAGGTAATGCCAAAATTGGTGCAGTACAAAGCTTTTCCTTAATTACGGCAAAGCTTTTCTCTTGTTCAGGACCTCAATGAAACTTTCCTTTCTTCAAGCACTCAGTGATATGAGAAGTAATAGTGTTGAAATCTCTTACGAATCTCTTGTAAAAGGTAGCAAGACCATGAAAGCTGCGTACCTCAGTGACTGATTTAGGGGTAAGTCTTTCCCTGATAGCTTTCACTTTATCTTCATCAACATGAATTCCTTCTTCTCCAACAACATAGCCTAAAAAGAGCAATTTGTTGGTGTTGAATGTACACTTTGATTTATAATTAGTTCTCTTATAAAACATGCAACACCTGCTTCACATGCTCCAAATGCTCTTCTTTGGTTTTACTGTAAATCAGAATATCATCGAAGTAAACCACTACAAAAGTACCAATGAATGGATGAAGGTAATATGGGCGTTTAACAACCCAAAAGCCATTACCAACCACTCGTACAATCCATCTCTGCTCTTAAAAGCTGTCTTCCATTCATCCCTGGGTCTAATTCGGATATTATGGTATCCACTACGAAGATCTATCTTGGAAAATACCTTAGAACCAGTTAACTCGTCAAGCATGTCTTCCAATCGAGGAATCGGGAATCGATACTTAATAATTATCTTGTTGATGGCTCTACTATCAACACACATTCGCCACTGGTTACCCTTCTTAGGAACAGGAAGGATTGGCACTACGCAAGGACTCATGCTTTCACGAATGAATCCCTTCTTTAACAAATCTTCAATTTGTTCCCTCAAGATGTCATTTTCCCTAGGACTCATACGGTAATGGGGAAGGTTTGGTAAGCTAGATCCCGGAATAAGATCAATCTGATGTTGAATATCGCGCATAGGAGGTAATTCTTGTGATAGTTCGTCTGCAATCAACTCCTTGAAATCTTTCAAGATTTCCAGTAGAATTGTTGTTTCATCTTTTACAGCGCTCATCAACCCTTTAACCACCACGGGCAAAAACATTTAGTTTCCTTAATTGCCTCATCAAACTCCTTTTCATTATGTGCCATAACCAAGAAATTGGAATTCTTCTTCCCTGAATTTTGATCAAAGTGTAAAACAAGAGCCATAGCAATCTTGTGTCCTCTACATGTAAAAATCAACACATTATCCCTTCCTCGTTATGTAATATTGATATATCATGGTTTTTACCCTGTTTAGACCATGATATAAGTCCTTTTTATAGAGTCTTTATAGTTATTTGGAGTCTTTTAGAGTTTTTTACAGGTCTTAACACATTTGGAGTATTATTGGAAGTATTGGAGCTTTCTGGAGCAGTTTGGAGCAGAAGCTGAAGTCGTGTTGCTCAGTACCTAATTTCACGTCGAGCATCGATAGATACCCCCTTGGTATCGATCGATACCCATCGCAGCAAGACACGACCCGCGAGTTTTCCAAGACTTGAAGAATTGCAAATTGGCCCAGAATTCTTTAATAATTACAAGAAGACCCCAAAACGTGTTTTAGGTTATAAATAGGATTTTACAGCCACTTGTTTAGGCTATGCCTTTTTATGCTTTATTTTCTAAGCTTTATTTTCTATACTTTGGTTTGAGACAAGTCTGAATCTCCCTTCGTCCGAGATCAAATCTCAAAAACCCTTTGTTATTATTCTATTGATGATTTATTCAAACATATTGATTGTTTCATTCTCTATGTCTGAGTAGATCCACCTTAGGTTTAGGGTTTTCTCATAAAGGATTTCTTTGAATGCTAGGTTAATTATCTGTTTAGGATTCACCATCTGAATTAGTTCTTCGCCTTAGGTTGTGTTCAAAGCTAATTCTAGGTTGACGAATCTGGAACTTAGATCTTAGGATAATTGATTAGGCACGAGAGTGCGATTAATTACCTGATAGAACCTAGGTGAGCAAATTGATTATTCGCAAAGAGATTTGGTTTAATTGATTTGTGAACATATCAAACGTGATATTAAAGCTGATTTAGAATTTAGGATTCGCAAAGAGATTTGGAATTCCTAGGATTTAGATTTAGATAGTTTTCGCAACGAGAGTTGGTTAATTATACTTTAGTGATTTGAGTTCTAGAACCGTGCGTAATCTGAATCATGTTAGTTAATTAGACTGCATTCATTGATTTCCTGAGAAAAACCCTGGGCCTATATTCTCTCCATCGATTTCCAACGCTTTTAATTGCATTCTTGTTTTCGTTTACATCCTTTGATTTAGCGTGTTTCGGATCTATATAATCTATTGTGTTATAACTGAGTTCTTGTGTTCGACCCCTGATTTACTGCAGCAACTGCTTTAGTACTTTTAGGGTATTAAATTGAGCATATCAAATATCATTATCATACAGCTTAGGACGACGAAGTATGACGTGGCAAACATCCATATCAAGAACATCAAAAAATACATCTTCTCTATAATGCTTTCCAATGGAGATTGGAACACTACAAGTTACTGTCACCCGAACTTGAGACCTTTACTTACCCACCCTAGGGCATATGGCTTCTCATGTGGCTTTGTGGGTAACTTCAAAAATTCGACTAGCTTATGAGAAACTAAGTTTTCTGTGATGTTGTTATCCACGATTAAGTTGCACACTTTGTCATTAATAGAGAAACATGTTCTGAACAAATTCTTCCATTTCCCTTCTTCCTTAGATGATAGCAAGATCCTTTGAAGTACAAGATTTATCATGTCATTCGACTCTTCCATAGCAAACTCAATATGTGCATACTCATTCTCTTCTTCATATTCCTCTTCTTCCTCTAGAAAAGCTACAATTCTTCTACTCGAGCATTCATTCGATTTGTGACCTTGTCCCTAACAACGAAAACACTTATCAATTGTTGGTCTCGCATAACTATTGTCTTGTTTATGGACTGGTGCTTTACTCTGCTGAGCATTATTATAACCATTGTTAGAACTACCCGATCCTTTGTTACCAGGATTAGCATCCTTTGTCACTGCACTTTTACCCTTATCTCCGGTTGATTCAAAATTACTTTGAAGTGAGTATCTTATGAATGAGGAAAAGAAAGTTACGAGGAGACTTTTCAATTAATTCAGCCTTCAAAGCTAGACTAGAAGCCTCTTGCACGGTACATACAGTTTGCAAACCCATCTTCTCCTGTATAGAATCCTTTAAACCACTGATATATACTTGGCTACTTTCAGATTTTCTGTTTCTCCTAGATCATTGCGCTCAGAGAAACGCAAGAAATCAGCCGTGTACTTTGTCACAATCTTATTTCCTTGAACACATTCAATATACATCTTATAAAGAACCTGCTCATAGTCTTCCGGTAAAAACATTTCCATCATGAACTGTTTCATTCGCCTCCAAATTCTAACTGGTCCCTTTCTTTGCTTTTGCCTTTGAATAACAAGTTTATCCCACCACACAACAACAATACTCTTCAACCTGATTGCCACCATCTTGACTTGTTTGCTCTCAGGGACATCCATGACTTCAAATAATCTATCAACGCGTATCTGCCAATCTAGAAAATCTTCCACTCCCATAGTTCGATAGAACAAAGAATTATCAGCCTTTACGCGATAATCATGATTATTCTATCAATTCATTAGGTCAATCTCATCTTCCACAGGATCTTCTTCATCAGAACTTGAATTTTCAACAATAACAGCACGATTGTTTCCAGCCCTTGGAACCCTAATCAATTCTCCTCGTCTGTTTATTTGTCGATCTTCGTTGATCCTAATGGGTTCTTCTATTCTGTTTCTTGGTTGATTTGCGTTGTTGTTAATCTGAGTCGTTAAAGTCGTTACATGATTGGTCAAAGCAGTTAGGGCCGTGGTAATAGCCTCAGTAAAACCCTGAAAATCTGCTCAAGTCAATTGTTGATCTTCCATGGCTGATCAAGCTTTGAAAAAGAGACGGGAGAAAACATGCTCCGATACCACCAGACGCAGTCAGAAAACCCTAGGAATAGCAAGCGCTAAGCATATAATGAATTCAAGTTCACAAGCGATGAACTTGAAAAGAAAAACTCTAAAAATCTATAACAATAGAAAAACCTCTCAATTTTGATTAATGAGAAAATAACGTGTCTCTTACAAATAATCTAGAGCCTCTATTTATATAGAGGAAAACTAAAAAAAAAAAAGACATTTACAAAAATTGACATAATAATTTTGAAAAATTTATTATTTTATTCCCTTTATTCTTTGATCATAGTTGTGATATTTTGAACTGGCTCAACTGAAAACTGAAGATATTTATTAATTTATCAAAATATTAATTTATAAAATTTACACTGTATATTTTGTTGGGACAGGTAAAACGGATACTATAGTCTAATTGTATTTAAATTCCTCCATGAAAAAGGATAAACGTGTCATTTTCTTCTCCTTTGAGCCACCATGTCACGACTATGAACTAACTCGTCTGAATATGAATTAAATGATAATGTCAGGCGCTATTAAAGCTTTTGAAAGAAGTATAAACCCACCTTAGGAAGTCGTCGCCCTCTTTCTATTATATTATTTCCATGGAAAACGCTTGTTTTTGCCTTTTTGGTAAGAAAAGTTCTAGAAGAACGAAACCGAGTAGTTAGATTTTTATAAATTTGGAAATAATATAAAGTCTTGGTCTCTCTCCTATTCTACTCTAAAACTTCTTTCCCCCATTACAAACCAAAACAACTAGAAAAAAAACCACAAAAGAAAACAAAACAATGGCCGTGAAGAAGAAACTATCTTGGAGATCACTAATGGTTGCATGTTTCCAGGATCCAGACAACATATCAACATCCAAAAAGGCAAAGAAAAATGATGGTGATGGTGTGATAACGAAACAGAAATCATTTCTTGGATTGTCGATTCTAGACATAAGCGATCCAAGTTCAACAACCTTGTCTGAAGATCTCTCAATCTCTCTCGCCGGCTCTGATCTCCACGTGTTCACAAAGGCTGAGCTAAAAGTCATAACACAGAGCTTCTCTTCCAGCAACTTCCTTGGCGAAGGAGGGTTCGGTCCGGTTCACAAAGGGTTCATCGACGACAAGCTTCGTCTTGGTCTTAAGGCTCAGCCTGTCGCCGTTAAACTTCTTGATCTTGATGGCCTTCAAGGTCACCGCGAGTGGCTGGTCCGTACATTCATTTCCCTAATCCTCTGTTCCTTTACAAAATATATTGAGTCTTGATTGTCTAATTTTTTGGGGGTCTATTTTTTCAGACGGAGGTTATATTTCTAGGGAAGTTAAAGCATCCGAACCTCGTGAAGCTTATCGGATATTGCTGCGAGGAAGAACATAGACTTCTTGTCTATGAGTTCATGTCTCGTGGTAGTTTAGAGTCTCAACTATTTAGAAGTGAGTTTGACTCCTTATTATTAGCCATCAAATGATTAGATTCCTTATTATAACCGGAAAATGATGAAAATGGTTCATTTTCAGGGTGTTCCATATCGCTGCCATGGTTAACGAGGATGAAGATCGCTCACGGAGCTGCAAAGGGTTTACAGTTTCTCCATGAAGCAGAGAAACCCGTCATCTATCGCGATTTCAAGGCCTCCAATATCTTGTTAGATTCTGTAAGAAACCAAGCCATCTCAAGATTCTTCTTTATTGATGTTAAGGGTTTGAGTGCTGATAGCAGACTAGACCGTTTTATTCTTCATCAAATCTGTTTGCAGTGGGACATATTAGTATCAAGTTGTTCAAGAATAGTGGCCTTGAGTTTCTCGACCAGTTTTCAATCCAACCGGGATAGATCCTGGACTGAAAGTCAGACCAAAACCTAGACTAAAACCTGAACCATGTAGAAAATTGAGTATTTTTGCCATTTAAGACGTCTACTATAGTGGTCAAGAAAGAACCACAAGATTTTCGTAGATAGTTGATAAAAGTTTTTCTGAATGCTGAACAAAATGGGTCTTGACCTCAACTGGACTAATCAGTTCTATCCGATGTCACCATTCAAAGTCTAATTGTTGGATTTGAATGAAGGTTTGAACCTTTAATTAATTTCTTTCAGGATTATACAGCAAAGCTCTCGGACTTCGGGCTAGCAAAGGACGGACCAGAAGGTGATGAAACGCACGTATCGACACGCGTGATGGGAACTCAAGGGTACGCGGCGCCAGAGTACATAATGACAGGTCATCTAACGGCAAAGAGTGACGTGTACAGCTTTGGGGTTGTGTTGCTTGAGCTGTTGACGGGTCGGAGATCGGTAGACAAAAAGAGATCGTCAAGGGAACAAAACTTAGTTGATTGGGCACGTCCAATGCTCAACGACCCACGAAAACTCGGGAGAATAATGGACCCGAGGCTTGAAGATCAGTACTCAGAGACGGGAGCACGAAAGGCAGCGGCTTTGGCTTACCAATGCCTAAGCTACCGACCAAAGAACAGGCCATGCATCAGCAACGTTGTTTCAGTTCTACAAGAGATTAAAGATTACAGCAATGATATTCCCATCGGGACATTCACTTACACGGTGGCTTCCTCACCCACCAAGCCAAGCCTTGAAGTTAAAGAAAGAAGTGTTCAAAATTGCGACAAGCCTGGTAACGTTCATAAGAGTGATCAACATCATAAGTTCCGGTCGCAAGCCCATACGGCACGAAACCACCGGTTAACTTTGAGAAACGGATTAAATTCACCAATGCGTAACGAGGCCGGAGGAGAACGGTACTAAGTTTCTTTCTGTCCATTCGTTTTTTTTTTCAAACACAAAATGTAAATAATATTATTCGATCGTCAAAAAACAAAAACAAAATTCTAGAATAGATTTTGCTATTTAAGGTATTTCTCTTCATATTTTTTTTTTTAAATCCAGAATAGGTTTTATTTTTCGTGGGGATTAAGTTGATTATTTTTGTTATTTTTTTCTTTCTTTTGTTTGATCCATTCAAAGCAAGCAGAAACGTTATTGTAACAACTTTGGTTTAAAGAAGATATATTAAAAAAAAAAACCTTTGGTCTTAAGAAAGACGCGTTATAGATCACTTCTCTCCTATGTATGTTTTATTTTTTTCATTCTTATGAAAGCTTACATCATACACGTCTAGTAGTTGGAATTTGATAAAGTCCATCCAAAATTGCAATCATTATGACTGTAATGCTTGACACGAACTTATATTGTGTACATATTTTTTGTTTTGTCGGCGATGTACATATAGTCCATTTATTTTAGTGATAGTGTTGCTGCTGGTGTCCTCACCAATATAACCAAACTAGGATTCAACCCGCGCTAGCTATATAGCGCGAGATAATTTTTTAAAAAAAATTGTTTTGGAATTTTAGAGAAAAAAAAATTATCTGAATTTTATAATATGACTAAATAATGATTATATATATAATTGTCAACTCGGACTAACATATCTACTTAACCCGTTTTGCAATGAACTAAAATATTATTCGGGTTAACCCGCAAAAACCTATAATCTTGAAAACATAACTCTAATATGCACCGCTTAATAACTATGGTTTTTATTGTCAGTCCACAAACTCTTGAAAAATCAATTTTCCTCTTGTCTAACTCTTTATAAAATTAGTAAAATATTTTTTCAAACTTTTGTTTTGATATATATTCAAATAAAATATAATAATCATAATGAAAATAATATAGCAAGATCTTGAATATTTTTGTTTTGAATATTTATGGATTGATTATTATTTAATAATATCATAATAATTACGAAATTAAATAGTAAATAACCTCTTTAATGAGAAATAAATACTTTCCATATTTTCATCAATAATTTTAAAAGATAATTATATCCTTTCCCATTTCAATTATATTTTCTTATTTGTAATGACATTTCATGTAATAATTTACAAAACAAAATTCATTTTCAAAAATGTCTTCTTAAATAATATTATAGAGATACTTAAAAACGTTTAAAAGGTGAAGACAAAATCATCATCTCAACCGAATTTAGAAAGTTATAGAAATCATAAATTCAAGGAAGGTACCAATTTGAAAATCTGCCAGTTATCTTTTTTTTTTTTAAAAAATGAATGTTAAATTTATTCACAAAAAACTGTTTTACAATATTTGTTTCAGTTTGTTGAAAGTAAAAAAAAAAACAGAGGTTTAAGAAACAGAGCAAGTGCTCGAAAGAAAAAAAAATGTGAGAATGGCCGAGAAAAATGTCCTTAGGTAATCTGATTTTGTGGTGGTAGTTGCGCTGCAAACCACGCACATAACCCTTCTTCGTAGGCATGGTCACCAAGAGTTCGGATGGAGATGAAGCGGTTGCAAATATTTTTGTTGATGAATTGAGTCATGCTTGAGTGTGGTATTGAATATTCTCTATGTCGGCGCCAATTTCGTTCTCTCCAGATGTGGTATAAAGTGGATTGGAACTCAAACCTTATGATGAAAGTTGTGAGGTAGTCAAAGCTTGAATCGTGAAGCAATGCAATGAGGGGGTCCCAGATTGTTGTGTACCAATTGCCCATTAGTCTAGCCATGAGGTTTCGACATACTTCAGAGGAGTAATCGCACTCAAAAAACATATGGCTCCGGGTTTCGTCAAGCTGATGGCAGAAGATACATGTGCGTTGTTGGGAGTTATTCCATCCACTTGTACGGTCTGCGACCGATAGCCGATTTAAAGTAGCTAGCCAAGCGAAAAAGAATAATTCGATTTAAAATCTGACAGTTATCATTTTCTAACATGATTTGAATTAGATCAAGTCGTGTTAAATCCCAAGATTTATAGTTTTAGGCGGTTTTAGAGAGTTTTCAGAAATTAATCGGTTTTATGCTATGAATTTTATAAATACATATACCGTACCATAAGTTATAAAAAATCTACAATAAACTCCTAAGGTCTCAATATCGAAGTTATAAAAATTTGTCTACAAATTTTCTAAAATCTTGAGAGCGTGATTTCTCATCTAAAACCAAAGAAAATGATAGTTTTGGATCGAATAGCAAAATGAATTTTATAGAACGGATAGTAATCTGCTTAATCTCTATAATATTATTTAAGAAGACATTTTTAAAAATGAACTTTGTTTTGTAAGTTATTACATGAAATGCCATTACAAATAACAAATAATAATTGAAATAGGAAATGATATAATAACTTTTTAAAATTATTGATTAGAATATGGAAACTATATATTTTGCATTAAAGAGGTTATTTTTATTTAATTTATTAAGTATTTTTAATACTATATATTATAAAATAATAATCAATTCATATTCGAAATCTTGCTATTACAAATGAATTCAAAGAAAAAAATCTATTCAAAATCTTGCTAAATTTTTCACTATAATTTATTGTATTTTATTTGAATATATATCAAAACAAAAGCTCAAAAATATTTTACTAATTTTATAAAAAGTTAGACACAAAAAAACAATTTTTTTAAAGAGTTCGTAGACTAACCACAAAAACTAGAGTCATTAATGGTGTATATTAGAGTTATGTTTTCAAGATTATAAGTTTTTTGCGGATTAACCCGAATAATATTTTAGTTCACTGCAAAACGGGTTAAATAGACAAATTATTATAAATTGACATATTTTTATATAATCATTAGTTAGCTATATTTTAAAATTCAGATAAAAACAATTTTATTAAATTTCAAAACAATTTTTTTTAAAAAAATTACTCCGCGCTATAATTAGCGCGGATTAAATCCTAGTTAGGATTTATAATAATGTATGAGAGTGAGACACTTGTGGACGTGCATGGTATAGTGGCACTGCCTATAAGCTTTGCCAATGATCTCAAACGAGAGACGTACCAAAGTAAGGTGATATACAACTCCGTATAGTCTACCTTTGGTACTCAATATTTAAGTACTATTTGAGTCTTCTACTAGGTTTAGATTTGTTGTATTGTGATTGGTAAAATACTTTGGTGAAAAGATAGCGTGGTACTTGCTTAATGTTCTAGAGATATATTATGCCTCGGACAGTCGACTTGTATACCAGAGTAACCACCAACATATAACTCTCCATGTTTCCCCCCAATGCATTATCTCCATCCGATAAAACAATCATACATGGAATAATATCAATTACATTGCACATGCAATCAAGATTTCGTGTCATATGCTTCTCATTACTTTCTGCTTTTGTTAGTGGTAAGCTCTGCACCTCCGGTTTAACTCGGTTTAAACCAAGATCGGCCAAATTGATCTCGGTCGATGAAATTTTATAACCGGCAAGGAAACCAGCCCATATCGGCTCCTTTACCCGCCTCATGACCCATTAAGTCTGGCTCAACTAAGTCGGTACCGATCTCCAAAATAAACAGAAGATTTACATATCTTCTCCGGAAAAAATAGAAATCTTCCTGATCCGAACCCGCGAAGGAAAGGAAATTACTAGTTCTTGACCGACAGAAGAACTTATAAATACGAGACCCTCCTCATTAGAATGATTATCTCATAACTCATTAATGATACCTAAGAGATTCAGAGCTGTGAGTTTTCCGGTTTTAGTCTTTTAGTTCTCTCTTATTTTTCGATTAGCTCGTCGATCTCCGACGACATAATCTTTCTTGTACGCCGCCGAGACACTTAATAAAACAAGATTTTGATCCTTTTTTGTTTTTTATTTAACTTAGTTGAGAACCAAATTAAACAATTGGCGGCGTCTGTGGGGACCTCGGATCTCAATCTCAGTAAGTAAGTTCGGCGAAGGCAGGAACACCAAACGGTTCACCTCGCGGAGAGAACTGCAACAACAACGAACTCGAAGACGCCAACCCGATAGATACAAACGGACGACCACCTCCAGCTACTGTCAACACTCATAACACCGCATCAACCGAACCAGCTGACCAGGCCGCTATCTTGCAAGTCCTGGCTACGCAGATTGCATACTTAGTTCGCCAGAACATCGAGCGATTCGACGCTATGGTAGCAGCTCAGACCCAATTCAACGAATAATTCAACAACCAACTCAGAGTGCTCCGGAAAAATCACGCGTCCACCTAACCTCAGGACGGAACGTCCCAGCTGTGTCGAACTCTGTTCGCCGACCTACCTCCAGCTCAGGTTAATCAAAGTGGAACAACCTGACATACGGTCCATGGAACCTCTGGAGAGCATACCATTCAGCAACCAATATCCCAAGACGTCCGTCGCGACCAAGAGTTAGAGGGCGTAAAAGCTCAACTCCGCGACATGAATTCCAAGTTTCATCAGGCAACCAACAAGGCACCCGAAATCGATCTTGTGATTCTGGAGATGCAAATGGGAAGATCAAGCTAAAACCTTTCGAAGGCAATTCGGACCCCCGACACTTATGACATCCTTCAACATCGTCACGAACAGTTTCTAATTCAATTCAGCCGAGCAGCTAGATGCTGCCAAATGCCAGCACTTCGTAGAAAACCTAAACGGCACCGCACTCACATAGTTTTCAACACTCGAAGCGAATTCAACTGACAACTACAAACAACTCATGATCGCCTTTGTCAAGCACTATTTCAAGTCTCACACTCATTACAGAACTCCCATAGTTTGATGTTTACCAAACTCCCATAGTTTGTCATTTCCGAACTCCTATAGCTCGACGTTTACCAAACTCCCATAGTTTGTCATTACCGAACTCTCATAGTTTGACGTTTACCAGACTTAGGTTTTGTTATGCAATCCAATCCTATCTCGCTACTAATACATCGACACTCTAGCCAAGTGTTCGATTCCCAAACGCGTTCCGCATGAATGTAGTGGAAACAATCCATTATCCAAAAGTCAAGACCCGTCTCGCATGCGTTCCACATGAATGTCGTGGTGAAATAATCCACATCTTTGATTTCTAAGCCTAAAAAACTTAGCTCGAAGGCCCAAAATTCGGGGCCAGTCCCGCACTAGAATTCCAAATCGTTTGAGAAACATAAGCTGAAACCCATCTCGCATTCTCAGGACCGATCTAGGAAATACAATACCAAAAACCGAGCCCATCTCGCACTCTAAATCAAAATCCACTTACATATAATATCTGAATCTCAACCGATCTTGCGCGCAAAGAAAATCGAGCAAAAAAAAGTATTGAAAATACTGACTTATATTAATAAAAAAGCTCATCCGAGTTACAATTACAAAAAAAAAACATATAAAATCTGTGAACCTTGGCCTCTAAATTCGGCAGCAAGCTCGTTCGACATCGCTGATTCATTCGATCCAAACATGTCGACTCCAGGAGGGATTTCAGCACCAATAGGCATAGTAATCTATGGATGAAGGTCGTCAAGGAACAGAGACACCCTCATGTCATCCTCTTCAAGATCGGCGATTTCCATCGCTTTGATCTCAGTCTCTCTCTCTTTACCTTATCACCCGCAAGCTTATCTATCATGGCTTGAGGAACGACGATACCATCACGCTTCAAAACTTCACATAAGCCGAGAATACCAGAGATCTGGTTCAGGACCAAGACGAATTTATTGGCCTTCTCGACATCTTCGAGATGTCTCTTCACCTTGTCAAAATGACCTTCACATTTGGAGATCACATCCTTTCGAGCAACCCTTTCATTGTAAACGAGATCCCCCCAATACACCCTCAGTCTGGATGTTTCTGACTTTAGCGTCCTAACAACCACATCTTTCTCGGCTTCAAGGGTGGCATACGCGGCTTTAAGGGCATCAAGCTTCTTTCTAAGCTTAGATACAGCCCACGCATCCTGCTCTGATTTCTCCTTCTCGGCATCCAAATCCTTCTTAACCAAGCCGAGCTCGAGTGCCTCGCGCCGCGCTACGTTGAGTTCGCGATCGTACGACTTTACGATCTCGTTCGTTTGACTCACCATCTAAACACAAGAAACAAAATGTCAAAATCATTCATAAAACTACCGAACTCGAAAGCACGAATCCAACTTACATCAGTGGTAGTACGAGCTAGCCTTTTAAATTCAACAGATTCGACCTTCACCGGCTCCAATCATGATCTGCCGATAAAGGTCGGCACACACGTCCTCGTCACTAATAAATGGTTCGTCTTTATCATAGTTAAACCTAACAGAGGTCGCCTTGGCTTTCTTCATTTTAAAGGCATTAGTCTTGCCGGTTTGCGTGGCGGCGCCGATATGAAGATTTCTAGACGATCTCTTCTTCAAAACATGAGCCCCCGACTGTGGTATCCCCACTATGAATTACAAAGGCATTATTCCCTGACTCTTGATACTTGGACGGGAGATCAGAGGAATCTCCCACGACATCGACTAGGCATGACCAAAATGGAATCGTAACCGTATTTCGGACCGTAACCGTACCGTTTTCAAACCGTAATCAGATCGTAACCGTGTCAGACGGTTAAAAACTGTAACCGTTAACCATAAAAATATATTAGTTATGGTTAAAAAAATTATTAACTGTAACCGTTAATTAACCGTAATCGTATCAAAACCGTTGGTTAACCGCAAGGTTAAAACCGTAAAATTTTAACCGTAACCGCTTTAAAAATAAAATTTTATATACTAATAATTAAAATTAGTTCTGTAAAATTAAAAATTCAAATTTGTTTAATGTATAATCAATTTACCAATAACAAATGCAAATGCAAATCTAAAAAACAAGCAATATTAATTAAAACTTAAACGTGCTAAACTAATTAATATTTTTTCTAACAAATATAAAGAATATTTTAACAAAACAGTTTTATGATGAAATATATAAAATTAAAAGAAAAAAACAAATCGTGGAGTCATAGACAAGGTGGAACGAAAACTAGTTTATAAAATTTATAATTATTTAATTATATCTCGTTATATTAACCGTTTATTGTCATCAAGTAACCGTAACCGTGTCTAATCGTAACCGTATTAACCAGACCGTATTTAACCGTAACCGTTTTAACCGTATATTAAACGGTTACGGTTAAGGTTAAAAAAAATTCTAACCGTAACCGGTGGTTAAAAAACCTTAACCGCATTAACCGTAACCGTGGTCATGCCTAACATCGACATGAGTCTCACCTTCCATGATTTCGTCAGAGCGCCTTTTCGAAGCATTATCCTTCAACGGCCTCCCCGCGGTAAACTTCCCCTTTCTCTTCTTCTTCTGCCTCGCGGCCTCAAGCTCGGCCTCTGTAGCCACTTGTTCTCTTGTTGCAGTTCGATCTTCAGCAGCGACCTGCTTCTCGATAGCTTTGTTGCCTTTGTCATGATTCCCTCCAGCATACTCATGAACTTCCTCCAGCTAGGAGGTGTAGTTAGAGATGTCCCTCAGATTCATCTTCATTTCTCTCTTCCGATGAGGAACTTTAGCTGACAAAAATATCAAGTGTCAGGAACATTGATTGGCAATACAATGAAGATAAGGAGAGTTGACTAACCTTTACTAGCCCGTCTTAGTTANNAGAAAGGGATCAAAATCTTCTACTAGGTTTAGATTTGTTGTATTGTGATTGGTAAAATACTTTGGTGAAAAGATAGCATGGTACTTGCTTAACGTTCTAGAGATATATTATGCCTCGGACATTCGACTTGTATACCAGAGTAACCACCAACATATATAACTCTCCATGTTTCCCCCCAATGCATTATCTCCATCCGATAAAACAATCATACATGGAATAATATCAATCACATTGCACAAATAATCAAGATTTCGTGTCATATGCTTCTCATTACTTTCTGCTTTTGTTAGTGGTAAGCTTCGCACCTCCGGTTTAATCCGGTTTAAACAAAGATCGGCCAAATTGATCTCGGTCGACGAAATTTTATAACCGGCAAGGAAACCAGCCCATGTCTGCTCCTTTACCCGCCTCATGACCCATTAAGTCTGGCTCAACTAAGTCGGCACCGACCTCCGAAATAAACAGAAGAGTTACATATCTTATCCGGAAAAAAATGGAAATCTTCCTGATCTGAACCCGCGAAGGAAAGGAAATTACTAGTTCTTGACCGACAGAATAACTTATAAATATGAGACCCTCCTCATTCGAATGGTTATCTCACAACTCATTAACGATACCTAAGAGATTCAGAGCTCCGAGTTTTCTGGTTTTAGTGTTTTAGTTCTCTCTTATTTTTTTATTAGCTCGTCGATCTCCGACGACATAATCTTCCTTGTACGCCGCCGATACACTTTATAAAACAAGATTTTGATCCCTTTTTGTTTTTTATTTAACTTAGTTGAGAACCAAATTCAACAATTGGCGGCGTATGTGGGGACCTCGGATCTCAATCTCAGTAAGTAAGCTCGGCGAAGGCAGGAACACCAAACGGTTCACCTCGCGGAGAGAACTGCAACAACAACGAACTCGAAGACGCCAACCCGATAGATACAAACGGACGACCACCTCCAGCTACTGTCAACACTGATAACACCGCATCAACCGAACCAGCTGACCATGCCGCTATCTTGCAAGTTCTGGCTACGCAGATTGCATACTTAGTTCGCCAGAACATCGAGCGACTCGACGCTATGGTAGCAGCTCAGACCCAATTCAACGAACAATTCAACAACCAACTCAGAGTGCTCCAGCAAAATCACGCGTCCACCTAACCTCAGGACGGAACGCCCCAACTGTGTTGAACTCTGTTCGCCGACCTACCTCCATCTCAGGTTAATCAAAGTGGAACAACCTGACCTACGGTCCATGGAACCTCTGGAGAGCATACCATTCAGCAACCAATATCCCAAGACGTCTGTCGCGACCAAGAGTTAGAGGGCGTAAAAGCTCAACTCCGCGACATGAATTCCAAGTTTCATCAGGCAACCAACAAGGCACCCGAAATCGATCTTGTGATTCATGAGATTTAAATGGGAAGATCAAGCTAAAACCTTTCGAAGGAAATTCGGACCCCCGACACTTCATGACATCCTTCAACATCGTCACAAATAGTTTCTAATTCAATTCAGCCGAGCAGCTAGATGTTGCCAAATGCCAGCACTTCGTAGAAAACCTAAACGGCACCGCACTCACATGGTTTTCAACACTCGAAGCGAATTCAACTGACAACTACAAACAACTCATGATCGCCTTTGTCAAGCACTATTTCAAGTCTCACACTCATTACAGAACTCCCATAGTTCGATGTTTACCAAACTCCCATAGTTTGTCATTTCTGAACTCCTATAGCTCGACGTTTACCAAACTCCCATAGTTTGTCATCACCGAACTCTCATAGTTTGACGTTTACCAGACTTAGGTTTTGTTATGCAATCCAATCCTATCTCGCTACTAATACATCGACACTCTAGCCAAGTGTTCGATTCCCAAACGCGTTCCGCATGAATGTAGTGGAAACAATCCACTATCCAAAAGTCGAGACCCGTCTCGCATGCGTTCCACATGAATGCCGTGGTGAAATAATCCACATCTTTGATTTCTAAGCCTAAAAAACTTAGCTCGAAGGCCCAAAATTTGGGGCCAGTCCCGCACTAGAATTCCAAATCGTTTGAGAAACATAAGCTGAAACCCATCTCGCATTCTCAGGACCGATCTAGGAAATACAATACCAAAAACCGAGCCCATCTCGCACTCTAAATCAAAATCCACTTACATATAATATCTGAATCTCAATCGATCTTGCGCGCAGAGAAAATCGAGCCAAAAAAAATACTGAAAATACTGACTTATTTTAATAAAAAAGCTCCTCCGAGTTACGATTACAAAAAAAAAACATATGAAATCGATGAACCTTGGCCTCTAAATTCGGCAGCAAGCTCGTTCGACATCGCTGGTTCATTCGATCCAAACATGTCGACTCCAGGAGGGACTTCAGCACCAATAGGTAGAGTAATCTATGGATGAAGGTCGTCAAGGAACAGAGACACCCTCATGTCATCCTCTTCAAGATCGGCGATTTCCATCGCTTCGATCTCAGTCTCTCTCTTTACCTTATCACCCGCCGGCTTATCTATCCTGGCTTGAGGAACGACGATACTATCACGCTTCAAAACCTCACATAAGCCGAGAATACCAGAGATCTGGTTCAGGACCAAGAAGAATTTATTGGCCTTCTCGACATCTTCGAGATGTCTCTTCACCTTGTCAAAATGACCTTCACATTTGGAGATCACATCCTTTCGAGCAACCCTTTCCTTGTAAACGAGATCCCCCCGATACACCCTCAGTCTGGATGTTTCTGACTTTAGCGTCCTAACAACCGCATCTTTCTCGGCTTCAAGGGTGGCATACGCGGCTTTAAGGGCATCAAGCTCCTTCCTAAGCTTAGATACAGCCCACACATCCTGCTCTGATTTCTCCTTCTCGGCATCCAAATCCTTCTTAACCAAGCCGAGCTCGAGTGCCTCGCGCCGCGCTAAGTTGAGTTCGCGATCGTACGACGTTACGATCTCGTTCGTTTGACTAACCATCTAAACACAAGAAAAAAAATGTCAAAATCATTCATAAAACTACCGAACTCGAAAGCACGAATCCAACTTACATCAGCGGTAGTACGAGCTAGCCTTTTAAAGTCAACATATTCCACCAGATCATTAGTGGGAGGGAGTTCACCGGCTCCAATCATGATATGCCGATAAAGGTCGGCACACACGTCCTCGTCACTAATAAATGGTTCGTCTTTATCATAGTTAAACCTAACAGAGGTCGCCCTGGCTTTCTTTATTTTAAAGGCATTAGTCTTGCCAATTTGCGTGGCGGCGCCGATCTGAAGATTTCTAGACGATCTCTTCTTCAAAACATGAGCCCCCGACTGTGGTATCCCCACTATGAATTACAAAGGCATTATTCCCCGGCTCTTGATACTTGGACGGGAGATCATAGGAATCCCCCACGACATCGACATGAGTCTCACCTTCCATGATTTCGTCAGAGCGCCTTTTCGAAGCATTATCCTTCAACGGCCTCCCCGCGGTAAACTTCCCCTTTCTCTTCTTCTTCTGCCTCGCGGCCTCAAGCTCGGCCTCTGTAGCCACTTGTTCTCTTGTTGCAGTTCGATCTTCAGCAGCGACCTGCTTCTCGATAGCTTTGTTGCCTTTGTCATGATTCCCTCCAGCATACTCATGAACTTCCTCCAGCTAGGAGGTGTAGTTAGAGATGTCCCTCAGATTCATCTTCATTTCTCTCTTCCGATGAGGAACTTTAGCTGACAAAAATATCAAGTGTCAGGAACATTGATTGGCAATACAATGAAGATAAGGAGAGTTGACTAACCTTTACTAGCCCGTCTTAGTTATTTGTTAAGCTTTTCTTGGTAAGCTTCAGGCCAACGACGCTTCCTTGCCTCGCTAAGTCTCTTAGGGTCGTCCTACGAAAACCCTGGAATATGAAAAATGCCTGGAGGATGACGAGCTGCAAAAAGACGAAACGTTAGATAGGGAAAATATATACAAGGGAAGGCGCATACTGAATAAGTTAGCTACCAATTGATGAACTCCATTAAGTTCGGAAGGCTATGTCAGGGTTCGACACAGACAGCGAATCAACCCGGAGATAAAAAT
Organism: Eutrema yunnanense; assembly: GCA_002933935.1. Lineage (NCBI taxonomy): Eukaryota > Viridiplantae > Streptophyta > Magnoliopsida > Brassicales > Brassicaceae > Eutrema > Eutrema yunnanense. The sequence continues at coordinate 563,204 of PKML01054887.1, forward strand.
ATTTGGTCTCCCAATCGCTGACTTTGCTAGGTTTTGACCCAGTAAGAAGTCGAATCTCAATTTTGCGTTGGCCGAGAAGAACCAGGGTTTATGTTCTGTAATATTTACCGAAAATAATTCCTCAAGGATCACGTTAGTTATCCGGTTGTCGCAATCCTCACCCAAAGTGAGAATTCTGACGATGTTAATAATTGAAGCATGCTTAAGTTGGGAGATAGCCACCTTACGCCGATTACAATACCCAAATAACAAACTCGGCATCGGAAATCAAAGACCACAACTTCTAAAGTAGTCCTCGTAGACACAAATGTAGCCCTCATGGGGATTCCAAGGTCGGCGATTCTTTCCAGGAAACAAACAATGAATCATATTTGGAGCATCGCACAAGTGACGGGTTTCTTCAATTGAGTCTTCCATATAGCGAGTCGGTCCGACGCAAACCGGCGTGATTGACCTTCGTTTCAATGACTGATTATGTCCCTCGCCGACATGAGCTTCAACTCCTTCAGTACCGACCTAATCATCCATTTCTTCCTTAAACTAGCGTTGAGCTTGAGTTTCTTCACTATATACTAGATCGAGGATATTAACTAAATCCCGGTGCGTACTCGGCCCGGCCTCAGTATAACAATAATTTTGACGAAGTAACTGGTAGATCACCGGAGTACTTCCATCAGATGAACCCGAAGAGTCTGCCATGCTGAGAAGTTGAGGGGAATAACCAAATTTCTGGGAGGATCAACGCGATCATTAACGGATTTGGGATACGGATTGGGATCCATTTGATCTAAATTGAAGAAATTCGAAAAACAATCGAAGAAGACAATGAAGATCCGCCAGAAAATTTGAAGATCTTCAAGCAGATCTGAGAAATCACACCGTAAAATACTAAGAGTACGGCGGCGACTTACCTAGATCACAAAGATATTCAAATCAAACGAAATAATTTAGAGAGATAAACGAGAGCAATACCTTTATATAGCGGAAGTGAACTGAAGAATGAGAAGAGTCGAAGAGACTATAGAGAGAGAGAGGCAATTATGACGACTCTTCGATTACTGCGACAGTTGGAGATATCGCAACGACTCGTCTTTTTGAAAAAGATTCGCCGAACTCCGATTGCTCCACGCGACCAACTCGAAATTCGCCAAGGCATTTCACCAATATTACCGATCTCAGTTTATACCGAGCTAAAAGAATTCTCATGAACTTCGCTGAACTCCTACGAGTACTCGTTCACCGAACTAGGGGGAGGTTATTGTTAGTGGTAAGATCTGCACCTCCGTTTTAAACCGAGATCGGCCCAATTGATTCCGGTCGACGAAAGTTTATAACCGCCAAGGAAACCAGCCCTGTCGGCTCCTTTACCGGCCTCAAGGCCCATTAAACCTGACCCAACTAAGTCGGCACCGACCTCCGAAATAAACGAAAAATTTTCATATATTCTCCGAGAAAAAAGGAAATTTTACTGATTCGAACCCGCAAAGAAAAAGGAAATTACTAGTTCTTGACCGACATAAGATCTTACAAATAGGCGACACTCCTCATTCGAAGGGTTATCCCACAACTCATTAACGAGACCTAAGAGATTTAGAGCTCCGAGTTTTCTAGCTTTAGTCTTTTAGTTTTCTCTTGTTTTCTGATTAGCTCGTCGATCTCCGACGACCTAATCTTTTTTTGTAAGTCATCGAGACACTTAATAAAACGAGATTCCGATCCTCTTTTGTTATTTATTTAACTTAGTTGAGAACCACGTTCAACAGTTTTCTAAGATCGAAGAAAGAAAGCTTATGAAAGCGGTCTACTGATTATCACTGAGTTGCGGCAAGGATTAGCGATCAAAGTCACCCTCCTTTGTCACATTGGCTGCAACAGTCGCAACAAAATCATGCTGCGTTTGCTCGACCAATAGCTCCTCTTCCTCTACCACTAGCTGCAGCACGGTGGTAACGCAATTGGCAAATTCAAATCGATCGGGTTACAAACGAGCGGTATTTTCTTACACACTTTTTTCCCAGATCGCATATTAATAGATTTGAATAAAATTAGTTTAACAAGGTCTAAGCATATGTAGACCTAATATACTAAACTACGATATATAGTTTGGTTACATAGACTGTAAGAATCAGAAGAACTCTATGAAATTATGTATATTTATGATTAGGGTTTTACAAAGGAGACAATGCTCTATTTATACAAAGGTAAAATAATCCTAACTATATAAGGCCCAATACATATATACCCAATAAGCCTATATCTCTTAATACCCCTCCTCAAGTTGGAGCATGGAGATCTCGAATGCCCAACTTGCACAACATATCTTGAAAATGACGACCTCCAAGTGCTTTAGTGAAGACATCCGCCAATTGTTGAGTAGTAGAAACATGATGTGTCTGAATGATTCCAGCTACTATATCATCTCTAATGAAGTGGCAATCAAGCTCCACATGTTTCGTCCTCTCATGAAACACAGGATTCGCTGCAATATGAAGCGCAGACTGACTATCACAATACAAATCCATTGGACCAGAATGTGCAATACCCATCGTGGTCAATACACTCTTGATCCACTTCAATTCTTTCACCGCCACAACCATAGCTCGGTACTCTGCTTCTGCTGAAGAGAGAGATACTACATCCTGCTTCTTTGACTTCCACGACACAGGTGAATTCCCCAACTGTATCAACCATCCACTCAAAGATCTCCTCGTGATTGAACATCCCGCCCAATCTGAATCACACCAAGCTGTAAGATGAAAATTACATTCAGCTTTCAACAAAATTCCCATTCCAGGACACCCCTTCAAGTAACGAACGACTCGTAAAGCAGCCCGCCAATGATCCTCTCTTGGCTCACGCATAAACTGAGACAAGATGTGAACATAGTACGCAAGGTCTGGTCTTGTCGCAGCCAGATAAATCAACCTTCCAACGATTTTGCGATACTTCTCCGGATCAGTGAGTATCTCTGACGTCGACCTTCCCAACTGATGGTTCTGCTCCATCGGAAACTCTACTAGCCTACCACCAAGCAAACCAACATCAGCAATAATATCCAGAGCGTACTTCCTCTGTGATAAATATATCCCCTCTGCGTTTCTCGCAACTTCCAATCCAAGAAAATACTTCAATTTTCCCAAATCCTTCATATGAAAGCAATTACTTAGATACGTTTTGAACTTCTGTATCACTTCTGGAGAGCTCCCTGTTATCACAAGATCATCCACATATACGAGAACATGCAAGTGAACTTTACCATGAACTAACGAGAAAAGAGAGTAATCTGCCTTACTCTGTGTAAAACCATAGCTCAACAGTGCCGTCGAAAGTTTCGCGAACCAGCATCTCGGAGCTTGTTTCAAACCATACAATGACTTGCGCAATCGACATACCATTCCCTTCTTCGAGCTACCAAAACCCTGAGGTACTCTCATAAACACCTCTTCTTCCAAATCTCCATGAAGAAACGCATTGTGCACATCCATCTGATGCAACTCCCAATTTTTCCCAGTGCAACTTGCAGAACCAATCGAACTGTGCTCATCTTTGCCACAGGAGCAAATGTATCAGTATAATCAATCCCTTCTTTCTGACGATTTCCACAAGCTACAAGCCTCGCCTTATACCTTTCAATCGAGCCATCAGCATTATACTTGATTGTGTAAACCCACTTACACTCAATGACATGCTTACCTGGTGGTAAGTGTTCAATCAACCATGTTTGATTTCGTTCCTGAGCCTCAATCTCCAGTCTCATAGCTTCTCTCCATCGCGGATCTGCCATAGCCTCAGCAAATGTTTTCGGCACAACTCCTTCTGTTATACTACACAGGAACGCTCTGTGTGACATAGAGAACCTCTCACAGCTCACATAATTCTCAATCCCATAATCATTAATCAATTTCTGACTCACAGCAGACGCATTCATTGCAAATGTCGTATTGCACACAAAATCTTGTAACTTGACTGGAACTTGTTTCTTTCGCATTCCGCGTCCCAAAATTTCTGTTGATGCAGGTTGATCCACCAGGTGTCGATCGATACTGGCTGGTATCGGTCGACACCCATCGACATTCTCCTGGTGTCGATCGATACTGGCTGGTATCGGTCGACACTCATTGACGTTCCCAGACTGTGTCGTTGATCCAGGGTCAGTCTGTGGCCCTGCAATTCCCAACATATCACGTATTCCTGCTGATATAGCTTGCATATCTTCTTCTCCAACCTTGTCTGACACAACTGGAGTCTGCGTCACTATATCTCTTGTGTCAAACCATGACTTATATCATCAAATTCAACACTATCATCCACAAATAACGTCCTTTGATCAGAGTTAGGTGGCTCATCCACCTGATCTTTTTGCTCCAAATATGGGAATCGTTCCTCAATGAAGGTGACATCCCGTGAGACAAAGACTTCACGTGTCTCCAAATCAAAAAGATTCCACCCCTTCTTAGCATAAAGGTACCCCAGGAAAACACATTTCCTGCTTCTACTTGCAAACTTATCTCCATGCCGTTTCTGATTATGAGCATATGCTAAACATCCAAACACTCGTATCTCACTATAAGCAGGGACTTTTCCAAATATAATCTCGTACGGACTCTTACCATTGTGTAACATAGACGGCGTACGATTGATTAGATATGCAGCACTCGAAGCACAATAACCCCAAAGTTCTATTGGTAGATTTGCCTGAAATCTCAACGCTCTTGCCACATTCAATATATGACGGTGTTTTCGCTCCACTCGCCCATTTTGTTGAGGAGCTCCTACACATGAAGTTTGATGAATTATCCCAGATGCGCGAAAATACTCATTCATCACCACGAATTCACTCCCATTATCGCTTCGCACGATTTTCACCTGCTTCTCAAACTGTCGCTGGATGAGAGCAAAGAAATCAATCATTGTTTTCTGAACTTGTGTTTTATCACGAAGAAGAAAAACCCACACAGCTCTGGAATAATCATCCACAATAGTTAAGAAATACGAAGACCCACACAAACCCTGTGTTCGATATGGCCCCCAGAGATCACAATGAACCATCTCGAAACACTCCTTACTCTTCTCAGTACTCTCAGGAAAGACATTACGACATTGCTTTGCTCGGAAGCAAACATCGCAATCAGAAACGCCAACACTCTTTTGATCCACTTCTGGCAATTTCTTAATCACCTTTTCAGAAGCATGTCCCATTCTTTTATGCCAAAGTTCCAGAGACCCTAACTTACTGACCTTCGCCACATTCACACTTTTATGAGTACCTTGAAGAAAATACAGCCCATCTTTCCTTTCACCCATTGCGATCGGAATCTGCAAAGCAATATCTTTCAACACACACAACTGCTTCGAGAACCACACAATGCAATTCATCTCATCAATAACTTGTGACACAGAGATGAGATTGCACTTAAGTTCCTTGACGAAGAGCACATGTGTCAAAGTACACTTCTCTGTCAATACCACACTTCCTACTCTATCAGCGGCAACCACATTTCCATTAGGCAGACCCACCCAACATGGTGAGATCGGATGCACATCGAACATGTCCCTCAATGTATCTGTCATATGGTGCGATGCACCACTATCAATAATCCACTAATCTGTATAATTGCTATTTCCCACACCATTTGCTGTCTCGAATCTCAACTCAAGAAGTCGAACCAGCTTATGCCATTGATCTTCCTTGAGGCCTGTCACAGCCTGTGCCGCCATGGTATCGATCGATACCTTGAAATTGTCTAAGGGTATCGATCGATACTCTCTCGTCTTTGCTGCAGATTCATCGACTGCACCTCCAAATCGTCTGTACTTCTCCAGCCACCAATCTGGATAGCCATGTACCTGATAACATGATCTCACATCATGACCATACTTCGAACAATGAGAACACATAATACCTCGATTATGAAATCTCATTCTTCCTTGAAATCCAATAGATCTCGATCGATTAAACGTCTCCAAGCCCTTATTGCTCTGATACCATGTAAGAATCAGAAGAACTCTATGAAATTATGTATATTTCTGATTAGGGTTTTACAAAGGAGACAATGCTCTATTTATACAAAGGTAAAATAATCATAACTATATAAGGCCCAATACATATATACCCAATAAGCCTATATCTCTTAATATAGACACCACCATTAGTCCATTACGCAATTGGTTACATTTAGTTTAATAAAAAAAAAACTATCCTAAAAATTGGATTCAGTCAAACAAAAGCATAAAAAACAATCAGAATGTATTTTCATCTGACATTTCATCAGAATGATCACTTGGCGTAATTTCATTAAATCGATCAGTCTCGTTCACTAATGGCTGTCAAATGGTCCTCAATCTCCTCTGTTGTCAATGTACGGAATAGCGGGTTCTCTGCTCTCACCACTCCAACCTATCGTTCCACCAACCAGTATTGATAAGATATATCAACCACAAATGAATCAACGGCTATCGCAATACGAAGATACGTGAAGTGATTTGTATACCTCAATTTCAGTAGCCTTGAAGTCCTCTTGAAGAACAGATTGTAAAGCGGATATGGCAGTCTAAGAAAGTATAAAAAGCTCCAAGTGAGGAAACAATGTGCGTTCGGTACATGCATCTACAATAATAATTGGTTTGCAGATTCCATTCTAAAGACTGTAGTCTTATGTATCTACGGAGGAACAGCACAAGTGATCACCCGAAAGATGAACATATGCTACCACATAAGCACATAAACATGCAAAATATAATGCAAACAATTACCTGCACGGTTTCATCATATGTGAAAGCTGGGTTTTCTTTCATTTTCTTCTCCAAGAAATTGATTGCTTCTTGTTCCTTCATACCAGCACTAGTTGCCTGCATGAATAATATTTGCTTATTTATTAGCTGCTTCTCAGATTACATAGAACTTTAACATGACATATCCACGACTTTTGAGAATAATTGCGTATGTCCCCTAGAGATCTTGGTCACATGGTCCACAAGACTAATGTGTAACCTTTATGTAGTTATTTCATTGATTAGGTACACAAAACATGACACTTTTTTTTTGTTTCAACCCAGTATCATGTACATTTCCTGCTAAGTGCTAAGATCAGCGAATGCGAAAGATAGATTTGAAAAGGTTTCCTTTATTCATCTCTGTAGAAATTCGATGAAGAACAAATAAACCAATGAACCAAGGAGCTAAACTATCCTAAAGCTCAAAAGGCTAAGCACAAACAACCCAAATGACCAAAAGCCTCCCCAACTATGACAACCCAATTATACTATTTACGTTTATCCTATCACAAAGACTTATAGTGTGATGCATTTTCCTCTATGTAAATCACAAGCAGTAACAGGAAGAAAGTAGTGTATATCAATATGCTTGTAAGAACATGTTATTCAGATATCTTATCAGCAAATCTTGATTCAGCAAAACCAGTCAAGTCAAAACATTAAGCCTGAGAAGACATAGTTTAGTTAAAGCATAAACAAAGACTGGTTTAGTGGGGCTTTCTGTTGGGCTTGAAACTCATTACTATTAGGCATGACCACGGTTACAGTTAATGCGGTTAAGGTTAGAATTTTTTTTTAACTTTAACCTTAACCGTTTAATATACGGCTAAAACGGTTACGGTTAAATACGGTCCGGTTAAATATGGTTACGATTAGATACGATTACGGTTACTTGATGACAATAAACGGTTAATATAACGAGATATAATTAAATAATTATAAATTTTGTAAACTAGTTTTCATTCTAGCTTATCCATGACTCCACGATTTGTTTTTTTTTTCTTTTAATTTTATATATTTCATTATAAAACTGTTTTGTTCAAATATTATTTATATTTGTTAGAAAAAGTATTAATTAGTTTAGCACGTTTAAGTTTTAACTAATATTTCTTGTTTTTTTAGATTTGCATTTGCATTTGCTATTGGTAAATTAATTATACATAATTTTTCTTTGAATTTTTAATTTTACAGAACTAATTTTAATTATTAGTATATATAATTTTATTTTTAAAACGGTTAGGGTTAAAATTTTACTTATTAGTATATATAGTTGGTCAAGCAATGTATCAGTAATGAAAGCTAGAAAAGGGAGGTGAAATTGAATTTGTGGAGGTGAAACCGAATGCGAAAGATAGATTTGAAAAGGTATCCTTTATTCATCTCTGTAGAAATTCGATGAAGAACAAATAAACCAATGAACCAAGGAGCCAAACTATCCCAAAGCTCAAAAGGCTAAGCACAAACAACCCAAATGACCAAAATCCTCCCCAACTATGACAACCCAATTATACTATTTACGTTTATGCTATCACAAAGACTTATAGTCTGATGCATTTTCCTCTATGTAAATCACAAGCAGTAACAAGAAGAAAGTAGTGTATTTCAATATGCTTGTAAGAACATATTATTCAGATATCTAATCAGCAACTCTTGATGCAGCCAGCAAAACCAGTCAAAACAGTAAGCCTGAGAAGACAAAGTTTAATTAAAGCATAAACAAAGAGTGGTGATACCTTAGGCTGTCAGATTGAAACCCTAAACCGATTGATGTCTTGATTCCAGCTATCAATCCAGATCTAAAAACTAGATCACTGCAGAACTTCTCTGTCCAATTGCTCCCAAACCTAAAACCTAGGCTCTGATACCACTTTGTTGAGATTTGATCCCTATCTCTAGATAATCACAGAACTTGAGCAATAAATAAAAACACAAAGAATTAACGAGTTCAGATCACGGTGTGTGATCCTACGTCTCGCCCCGGAGCTTTCCAGTAATCCACTATCACCACAAATTACAAAAAATTAGGGTTCCTCACAATCTCTCTAAGAACAAGAAAGATCTCTCTAGTTTCTCTCTAGAATTTTCAGGATACAGGAAACCCTCACACATGCCTTTCTTTATATAGACTAGGACCATTACAAAGTTAAAACTGAAACTATTTTTTTATTTTTTTTTGCATTAAAAGAAATAATTAAACTATAATTATTATACAATACAACACAGGTACTACAGCTTACGAAAGCTAACGAATTTACAACAGTTAAAACAACTGGTATCGATCGATACTCCCCTAGTGTCGATCGATACCCAAACAACAACAACCACAATTACAAATAACCCCGGGTCCTAATTATCCCCTCTTCACTGCCTCGATTCCACGATCACGCCATATCTTTACCTGCATCGACAAAAGTGATGCATCAACATTTGGCTAACCAAATGCTGAGTGAGATTGATCACCCCAACAACAGGCTACCAATAAGCACAACCAACAATTATTAAGAATTAATTAACAACAATTAAAACTTTCAGCACAAAGCAACTGGTATCGATCGATACTCCCTTAGTGTCGATCGATACTCCCTTAGTGTCGATCGATACTCACACAACACACAACTCCCGACAAGGGACTGGTATCGATCAATACTAAAACCAACACCCGGTATCGATCGATACAAACACAACTCAAGTCCACCGACAAGAGACTGGTATCGATCGATACACACGTGGTATCGATCGATGCCCACGAGACATAAACACAGGAATCGCCATACAAGCCATAAACTGCATCAATCAAGCTTCACAAAGCACCACACAAGCTTAATTGCTAACCTTTGGTCACAACTCACCTTTAGATACGATGGATCGAGCTCCACAACGACTTCCCAAGCTCAAGAAGATCTCACTCTCTTCTCACAAGCCCACGTCGAAACCAACTCTTCCAACCTCTTCTTCAAACTTCTCACAAGCTCAAACTCTCTCGATCTCGCAAGATCTAAGCTTCGCCAAGCTTTTCTTCCTCTCTCTCTCTCTCCTTCTCTCTCTCTCTCTTTCTTTCTCTCTTTCGCGACCAGCTATGGTCTTATCCTCCAAGGATAGACTTTAATACTCGAAAGAAGATAAGAGAAGAAGACAACCAGGAGAAAAACCCTGCTGGTGTCGATCGATACAGGCCAGTATCGATCGATACCGCCTCCCGGAACAAACCCGAATTAATTATTTTTCCTCAATAATCAATTCTTCCGGAACACGGGCATTACAATTCTCCCCCACTAACTTAGATTCGACCTCGAATCTTCGTTACCGTTCATCTCCCATGAACCGTTCATCTCCAATGAACCTTAATCGCCGCAACGATTACATAAACCTTGGCCAACCCGGCCATCTCAACACTCACACGAGGTCCAAAACCAACCTCCGAGGTTTCCCCACTCAGTTCCTATGCTTATGACACCGCGGCATCATATGTACTTATTGCTCAAACACACGCCAACCCCATCACTCAAGACACCGCAGCATCTCCGAGTTCCGAGCGTCAGCCATATCCCGCAGGATATCCACCATACCTCGCAAGGTATCAACCATACCACAGCACCCAAGACACCGCAGCATCTCTGAGCTCTGGGTATATGTCGTACCACTCCACCCGGCAATATAACCTGCAAGAGTCTCAATACCTCATACCACTCAATTCTAGGCAATATATCCTACGTCTAGGATATACTGCTTACACTCTAGGCTATAACCTCCCGAGTCTGGGGACATCGCCACTCACACTCTCAAGACACACAGTCCTGCGAGCTATCGGCACCAGAGGAACCAGTCCTCTCAACGAGCAATAAGTCACATATCTCTAAGCATCTCGACTGAACTACCTCCCGTGATCCGTGTAAATCCTCGCAAGGCAACACCGGCATCACCCATATTCCGCACCCGGAATATCTGGCGTGCATAACCAATAACCCGGTCATCGCACCGCCCTTGCGCACCCTCCAGTGTCGGCTCGCTTTAGAAAAACTTGTCAAGACAACTATGACTAGGCTACCTTTAACACCCAACAACTCTCTGCAGTAGGTCATCAATACAAACGTAATAAAACAAACAAGTACCATACGCCTGCAATCCGACCTATCACATAGAACCGCTAAGTGAAATAACCCGGTCTCGTCACTAGACTCATTTCTCCGAACAAGCTTAACTGAAACACGCAACGCTCACCACAGCAATAAGAACATCCATCTTATCACTCTCTTGCATTAACGCTTTTCACCCCAAACGTAATGCAAGGCCGTGACTCCCAAAGTCACCAATAATAAGAAATACTCATCTTATTACACATCATAATGTAACATCGTTCTACACAACAGAAATACAAAATGAAACACACACAGCATACATCTATAACCGAAACTGGAACCTCTCGATGGAACTCAAGCCGCAGCTTGCTTCTGGAACCACTTCTGGAACCTCGTTTCCATCCTAGCCTTTGGCTCCCAAGTTTCCTCCTGCACCCTGCCACAGTCCCACAGAACTCGCATCATCGGAATCTTCTTCCGACGAAGCTCATTGACCCTCCGCTCGAGAACTCTCAAAGGTCTCGCCTCAACGGTCATATTGGGCTGGAGATCTGGCGGAATCTCAGCCAATACCTCGTCACCCCTATGCAAACACTTCTTCAGCATCGACACATGGAAGACCTTATGAAATGCTTGCATAACCGCGGGTAACTCCAACCGATACGCTACC
>PKML01054887.1:584655-614443 GCA_002933935.1 Eutrema yunnanense
TCTCTCTCTCCTTCAATCTTTCCCTCTCTCGCTCTCCTTCTCTCTCCATCTCTCACTCCCTCCCTCGTCTGAAATTGTATATATCATACGATTGAGACAATAACATTAATAGTACGAAGAGTTTCAAAAACACACAATTCTCACCTACTACCTTTATCGATTGGGAGTGCAATGTTTTCTGTAAATGTCGTTATAAGACTCCAAAATGTTTCATGTTCATTAGCATCAACAAAACTTTCCTTTCTTTAAAAAATATTCTTTGTACACATACTCAATCTTTATCCTCCACATAATCATGCAATATTTCTCACATATGATGGAAATCATAGAGCACGAGAATGTAATGAATAAAGTTTTCTTCTGCCTCTCCTTCTTCCTTCTCAGAATTCATCGAATTTGTCTTTTTGTCTTCTCTGGTTTCTTATTCTTTAGATTTTTCTTTGCCTCCTTCCCCATCGTCACCTTTTCATACTCCTCCTCTTCTTTCTCTTCTACTTCATATTTTTTTTCTTATTTAAATTCTTATTTTCTGATTTCTCTCTCTCTATCTCTCTCTCTAATTGAGATATCCCTTGGTTCTTCCTCGAGAATCTCCAACCTAGTCAAAAATTAGCAAGTCTCTAATCGAAACCCTAGCAAAAATACGGTTTTAAATTGGTATAGTTTACTCTCTTTTTTGACGTCTTATAGTTTACTTAGAAGTGGAAATACGCTTAACAATTTTATTTCTTTATTTTTCTGGAGCCTTAATTCTAATATTTTGTTATCATAATAATTTTAAATAATTTTTCATGTTTGTGTGAAGATGGAAATATAAGTAAGCGTAGGGTCATACCATGAGTAGACCTCAACATTCTCTACAAAATTCTTGAGGTGGAAAGATAGAAAGGCAAAATGCGTAAATCTTAACATTAAAAACAAAAAAAAATAAAAAATTAAGAATCAGCGAACCAACAAATCTAGTCAGAACAAAACATTGCAACCAATATTTAGCCAAAAAATGGAAAAGAAACTAAAGTGTAATACATAAGTAAATAGAATCACCAAAAACTTTACCTCTCGCTTCCATCCCAAAACACTAAAGCAATCATTCCAAGATCAGACGACGAATACCTTTAAAAATTACAAAAATTAAAGATAAGAGACGACAGTCAACCTTTAAAAAAGCAATAAAACAAACGCAAAGAGAATGTAGCAAAAAGCCACTAAATAAAAAATAGACAAACATATAAACGTGATACATACGAAAATCATACCTCGACAAAGCAACACAAATGTTAAACCGAACGATTGTCAAAGAGAGATAAAAGCAACCTACAAGAGCAAAACAAAAAAGAAACCTCTAATCAATTAGCAAGCAAAAACAAAACAAAAACAACCATTGAGCCAAAGACAAAACCAAGTAATATACTACACAATATTCAGAACTTATCCAAGAATAATTTTAAACAGTAAAGAAAATATAATGCATATAACACGATAATCAAACCAGTTGCCGAAACCCAAAAAACAGTTTTACTTATATTTACAACATATATAGACATGAAACACAATGTTACAAAGCAATTTAATTAAAGATAGTTTGCTTAGTTAATCTATTGCAAAACTGGCTCATGTTCAAGTAAATCATTGAACTGCAGAAACACATAACAATCTGATTTGAGATTTTTTGAACATTGAAACCTATTTGAGATTTTATGTCCTTCTTCAACTCTTTTTCGAAGATCTAAGCTTTGTCTTTATAAGATTTGGGATTTAGAGAAACAATCAAAGGATATATTTAATTCACAAACTAAATATCAATATACAGAGCTATATGACACAAGAATTACTTGTTACACATCAACACATATGAAAAATGCAACGTGTGAGAAGATTAAGAAGAACATAGACAATCATCCAAATTCAGTCATTTATGTTTCTTTGATTCTGGTGTCAAAGAATCATCAATTTCTTCGATACTCCGATTAAGCATGAAACACTTTAGAAATGCAGTTCCAGCAAGCTGAAACAAGTTACACGGATGTTGCAGATTACGACTCGAGTACTTTTCCGACTAACATCATTTTTCCTCTATACTTGTGATTCTTCCTGTTTCAGCTGGTGTTATCTCTCCTTTTGTGGCCTGATAATTTCCCAACTGCGGTTAAAAAAAAACTAAAAAAAAATCGATGAGTTCAATATCAAACGATGAAACTAAGAAATGGGTTAGTGATTAACCATATTATCATTCAGCACCAACGCGATTAAATGAGTCCAAGAAACGGGTATGTCATATGGTTAAAGATGACAATTTGGATAAACCATACTTACCAGAGAAAGTTCTAACTCCTCTCATGATTCATATATAAATAAAAATGTCTGAATTGCAACTTGAATTTACAGGTTCTTGATTGCGAGTCATATAATCTTTTCAAGGTTTTTCTAACATATAGCAACCGGTGAACTAAAACCAGACGTCCAAATAATAGTGTACGTCAGTGCTTTTCCTACTAAACCGTAAAGAAACTAAGAGAGGAAGTTAACTGATTAGTTTAAAAGTCAAAATTAGAAGATTATTGTTACTTAAAGATAAATTTTACATCTCTTGTACGAAACCTAAGCCAGAGAAGCTTTATGATCCAAAAACCACAATTAGGAAATCCAATTTCCTATGTTTAGATATCCTTTTATATGTATTTGCTAAACTGAAAAGCCAATACGGCTATCGGTGAAATACATCATTTCAACTGTTCGCTAGCATTACTTTCAAATGTGACTATTCTCCAGCTAATTTTGGCAGCCATTTTCTACCTTGTTCTTAAGATTCATCAACATTCTACAAACTATACATTTGTTTCCCCTTCCTATAAACTACAACAAAAAAAGAAAGAACACCAATGTTGATCTCAAATAATATAATTAACAATTCAAGCTCAATTAGACACACACAAGAGATGAAAGCACTCCGCATGAAAAAAATTTTAGTCCGAGAAACGTGCAAAAGATCAAAGTATGAATAATTACCTTCTTCTTGTTCTTTTTCACATGTCTTTGCCCGCATGTAAAATAACGGAATCTCACCATAAACCCATATCCAAAAGCAACCAAATTTAAGAGAGTCATAAAACTCAGTCTCTCCTATTGAAATGGAAAAGCAAAATGAAAATCCATGAAACACGTAATTATCCAAACATCTAAGAGACAAAAACACACAAAACCCATTCAAATAAAGTGAGATTCGAATAAAAATACTAAAATTCTTCATGTATCATCATTATTATCAATCGAATAAACCTTGAGAGTAAGAATATGCCGAGTGGGCTAACATTTTTATCGGAACTAAACTCCTTGTGTTAGCTTGTTTTCTTTTGTTCTCGGCAGCGCGGGTGCGGTCTTGGATAAAACACAGACCGCCATGTCATGCGCTCCCTTCACCGAAGCTTCTTTTAAACTGTTATAAATTTAGGATTAATCAGATCAAGTAATAATCCACAATCAGATGACCAAACATGTGTTTTTGTCCGTGTTCTTTAAAGTTCCATGTACCTTGCAAAAGTTCAATCCGCTTCGCAACAAAATCTTCACAAGAACCAGGGTTTCCACGTTCCATTGGCATGAGGGANGACGTGGATGCAAAACTAAAAGACTACCCCAATACCTGCGATCGTTGTACCAATCTGCTTTCTTCTGTCTGCTCAATGGAGGAGATGATACTCCACGAAGCCCTCCTAGCACCAATCACGTTCTTGTAGGCAACATACAAGTGGTTCCTCTGCTCAACAGTAAGCTCTGCGGTATCGGCGGTCTTTGCAACTTTCTCCATGAACTCAACCATGTCCTCATAACGTTCAGCCTGCTCGGCCAACTTGGCCATGTACACATTCTCTTCCTGAGACGACATCTTTGCAATACTCTTTTTAAAATCTGTTCCAGCATAAAAAAATAAGATCCGAGTAGCAATAACAGAGTACATGAACCAAAAAGCCTAGCGACATCAAGAGCAACCCCTAACTAGACCCAAACTCTTTAAAGACAAAAATGTTGCAACACTAGTAATGCATCATATCAATGTTGCAGCGGCCACATGCTACACTCTTTAGATCTCCACATTTCCTGCACATCCCAAGAGATCTGCAAAAGTTGTGATTAGAAACACACGATGCTAAGATATAGATTCAAGAACAAGTCTAATTTCATTAGGCCATAGACATACAACACTCTAGAACAGTTCTTGGAGACATCAGCGGTGCAGTGAACTGTCTTAAAACCATGCCTACACAGTCTCTCTCATTACAAAAAGGTAAGATGTTCAGAATCCATAATCAAAATCAAGAATCTCAACATTGTGAGAAGGCTTTCAAAACAATACAATTTTTTGAACATGAGCAAATGATTTAACACCTGAAATTTTCAATTCGTAAATGCGAGAATCAAAAGATTTTTCAGTGAGCTGCAGATTTTCAGGAAACCATTAGTTCACATGGTGAGAACTAAGGAAAATCACGTTTCCATTGGAGAGTGAGAGGCTAAAGACATTAGTTAACCCAACATAGATTTTTGATTTCAGAATCTATCCTTTGGTTAAGACTTCAAACGACATATCAGTATATCACATAGAAACTCCTAAAGACTTCTCATTTTCAGATTTAAAGATTCACAACCCTACTACTCAAGCAATAAATTTCTTGGTTGTTGTTTTTGTGTCTTCCTTTTTACTCAGAAATCGAACAGCTTATCACCTCCAGTTTGCCGACAACGATTATTCAGCAAAAGTATCGAAAGAAAATGAGAATACAAGGAATCCCAGATTAAAGCTTTACCTGCTCAACAACCATGGTACTAAGCTGTGCACCATTCGCCTGAAGAAAACAACAAAATAATCACCATTTCCGGCAGAATTCAGAATAAAAGATCATGGTAGTATATAGAAACCTAGGAAATCAAACTCAACATCACTCAGAAATAACTAATAATCGGTGCATTTTCGATATTTCTAAGCCAATTTACTTCCGATTGCAATTGAAAGCAAGACGGAAAACCTGTTGACAAGCGATGTAATCGGCCTTGATTGAAGAAATAGATTGCAAAAGCTCGGGTACGGGTAATAGCTTCGCCACCTCCCGTACAGCCGCCTCCTTCGTTTCCACACCAAGATCCTCGACCATCATCTTCGCTAATGAAAAGGATCGGACTTGAATTTACGAATAAGCTCAAAACTAGCCAAAGGCTCAAAAATTTTAAAATCCCAAAATCCATTTGAGAAAATTGAATCTCCGATACATGGCCGCAACAATCTCTCCAATTAAGAAATTTTGTTAGATTAGAATGAAAAAAAAAAAGAGAGCTTGAGAAAGTGAAACGATGAGATGTGAGAGGTAAACTAAACGAGAGTGAGAGGGAGAATGAAAATTTGGGAGTTTATTTTTTTTGGTAAGTGTTTAGCGGGCAAATGAATTATTTTTGCGTCTTAATTATGCATAGCGTTTCAAAGCTAATCAGTGCTATGTATAATATGTTTCTAAAAAGCATTCGCAAAATTAGAATCGGATCACCCAAACATAGCGTTTGCCAAAATGCAAACGCTATCTAAAATTGAGGTGTATGTCAACCATAGCAGAAAGGTAAAAAACGCTATCCTCTACTGCTATCAAAACCCCAATTTCTTGTAGTGATACAATACAACACATGTACTACAGCTTACGAAAGCTAACGAATTTACAACAGTTAAAACAACTGGTATCGATCGATACTCCCCTACTGTCGATCGATACCCAAACAACAACAACCACAATTACAAATAACCCTGGGTCCTAATCATCCCCTCTTCACTGCCTTGATTCCACGATCACGCCATATCTTTACCTGCATCGACAAAAGTGATGCATCAACATTTGGCTAACCAAATGTTGAGTGAGATTGATCACCCCAACAACAGGCTACCAATAAGCACAACCAACAATTATCAAGAATTAATTAACAACAATTAAAACTTTCAGCACAAAGCAACTGGTATCGATCGATACTCCCTTAGTGTCGATCGATACTCACACAACACACAACTCCCGACAAGGGACTGGTATCGATCGATACTAAAACCAACACCCGGTATCGATCGATACAAACACAACTCAAGTCCACCGACAAGAGACTGGTATCGATCGATACAGACGTGGTATCGATCGATGCCCACGAGACCTAAACACATGAATCGCCATACAAGCCATAAACTGCATCAATCAAGCTTCACAAAGCACCACACAAGCTTAATTGCTAACCTTTGGTCATAACTCACCTTTAGATACGATGGATCGAGCTCCACAACGACTTCCCAAGCTCAAGAAGATCTCACTCTCTTCTCACAAGCCCACGTCGAAACCAACTCTTCCAACCTCTTCTTCAAGCTTCTCACAAGCTCAAACTCTCTCGATCTCGCATGATCTAAGCTTCGCCAAGCTTTTCTTCCTCTCTCTCTCTCTCCTTCTCTCTCTCTCTCTCTTTCTTTCTCTCTTTCGCGACCAGCTATGGTCTTATCCTCCAAGGATAGACTTTTATACTTGAAAGAAGATAAGAGAAGAAGACAACCAGGAGAAAAACTCGGCTGGTGTCGATCGATACAGGCCAGTATCGATCGATACCGCCTCCCGGAACAAACCCGAATTAATTATTTTTCCTCAATAATCAATTCTTCCGGAACACGGGCATTACAAAAACGGTCTAAACCTAAACCAAAGCCAAATAAGAAAAACACATTCCTAATTGACTAACCCAAGTCGCGGGCCTAGTTAATACTCATGATTTTCCATCACCAAAGCCCAACAAACTCCACCTTGATGACAATCATTGCCGAATATAACTTCTTTATCTTTGCATTCATGTGCCGCTCCAGACAGTCCAACACCTTAGTGCTCTTCTAAGTTGAGAAAACTCAAAACCTTCTCAAACTTATCCATAGGAAGTACCTTTGTCAACATATCAGCTGGATTCCTCTTAGTAGGGATCTTCGACAACTTCACTTCACCGGAAGCAACAATATCCCTGATGAAATGCATCCTCCTGTTGATATGCTTCGTCCTCTCATGATGAACGTTGTTCTTGGCTAAACTCAAGGCACTCTGAGAATCACACCAGATCTCTACCGTGTCTTGTTTGAATCCGAACTCCTCAGTCAAACCCCTTGACCAAATAGCTTCTTTCACAGCTTCCACCAACGCCATATACTCTGCCTCAGTTGTAGACAGTGCGACGACGTGTTGAAGACTCGATTTCCAGCTTATAGCTGTCCCACCAGCAGTGAAGACATAACCTGAAATCGATATACTTCTGTCCAGATCCGATGCAAAGTCAGAATCATAAAAACCTTCAACCTTAAAATCCTTTGTCTTCCTGAACACAATCTTTCGATCCTGGGCACCTTTCAAATACCTTAGCACCCACTTCACAACAGTCCAATGTATCATGCTTGGCTTACTCATGAACCTACTAACCAAGCCAACCGCATACGCGAGATCACACCTAGTTCCTAACATCGCATACATGATACTCCCAATAGCATTTGAGTATGGAATATCATCCAAGATTGTCTCTGCTTCATCATCTTTCACAACAGAAAACTTAAAGTGCGAACCGATAGGTGTAGAAACTGATCTAGCTTCATCCATATTGAATACCTACAGAATCTTCTTGATGTAACCAGATTGAGACAATGTGAGAACTCCACCTTCACGATCCCTCTCAATATCCATCCCAAGGATCCTTCTTGCAGCTCCTAGATCTTTCATCTCAAATCTACTGCTCAACAAATCTTTCACAATCTGTATCTCCTTCATATCCTTTGAAGCAATTAGCATGTCATTAACATACATGAGTAGGTAGATGAAACAATTACCTTTGCTCTCATTTATGTAAACACAGTGGTCGAACTCACTCCTTTTGAATCCATGACATACCACAAATTGATCAAAGCACTTGTTCCATTGCCTTGGAGCTTGCTTAAGTCCATACAATGCATTTTCCAACAAGCAAACGTGGTCCTCTTTTCCTTTAACCACAAAACCTTCAGGCTGCTCCATATAGATCTCCTCTTCATGTAAACCATGAAGAAACGCAGTCTTGACATCAAGCTGTTCTAATTCCAGATCCATATTTGCTGTAACCGATAGAAGAAACATGATAGAAACATGCTTCACAACAGGAGCAAACACTTCTTGATAGTCAATACCTTCTTTCTGAGAATAACCCTTGGCTACCAATCTAGCTTTATATCTCGGTTCTTCTACCCCTGGGATACCCGGCTTCAACCTGTAAACCCATTTGCGCAACCAATCACTTTTCTACCTTTTGGTCTTTTAACCAACCTCCAAGTATTGTTCTTATATAGAGAACTATTCTCTTCAACCATACCTCCATTCCAGAAAATTTTATCCTTGCTTTCAACAGCTTCCTGATAGTCCCTAGGTTCTTCAGAACTTATCTTGACAGCAGCGATTAAGGCGAAACTCGCTAAATCATATTCACCAAGATGTTCAGGTCGCCTTGTTGCTCGTTTAGACCTGTTTCGAGCTAACTCCCAATCTTCTAGAGGTACATCATCAGTTTCCTGATCTCCAACAGCTCCACCTGAAGATCTAACTTGTCCATTGTCTTCAGTAACAGAAGTTGTCGCATCTGCTCCTCCTCGATGTTGATCGATACTCGGGATGGCATCGATCGACACCACCTCAAAAGGCTCACGAGACTTTTCTTTTTCGTGTCCGTGTCGATCGATACTTGGGATGGTATCGATCGATACACTCTCAGAAGTCGGGCTCCTCTGAGCAGTTTCTTCCACAAAAACTTTATTCCTCAAGTCTTTGAATACTGTATCTTCCACAAAGACCACATTCCTGCTAATCACACATTTTGATTCATCCAGGAGCCATACCTTGTACCCTTTGACTCCCTCCGGATAGCTTATGAAAATTCCCTTCATAGCTCTTGGTCTTAATTTCCCTTGATCTACATGATGAACATAGACCAATGACCCAAATCTTCTCATGTGTCCATAACCCGGCTTTCTTCCCAGCCAAAGTTCCTCAGAAATACTGCCATCTAAGGCCGATGATGGGCTTCTATTAGTTTGGTACACAGCTGTTCTAACCGCCTCAGCCCAGAATTCTTCACCTAAGCCACTTTCATCCAGTATACAACGCACCTTCTCCATTATTGTTCGGTTCATGCGTTCCGCAACTCCATTTTGCTGTGGAGTATAAGCACAAGTCATGTGCCTCTCAATCCCATGCTGCTTGCAAAACCGTCGAAGTCTTTGTTCACAAACTCCAACCCATTATCTGTTCTCAGACATTTCACTTTCTTGTTTATCTGGTTCTCAACCAGTTTCTTCCATTCACAGAACTTTGTGAAAGCTTCACTCTTAACAGACAAGAAGAACACCCACACCTTTCTAGTGTAATCATCAATGATAGACAGAAAATACTGCTTATCAGAGATACTTGGAGTGACCGATGGAGATCCCCAAAGATCTGAGTGAACATATCTCAGCGTTTCTCCTGAATTGTGAGCTCAGTCTCTTGGTCTTCCCCATTACACAACTCTCACAGAAATCCATCTCCTCAACCCTTCTCTTGTCAATGATGCCCCTTTTTACCAAGATCATCATATTCTTCATGCTCATGTGTCCCAACCTTCTATGCCATAAAGCCGTCTCGTCTTTGGCTGGTTTCCTGGTAACACATATGTTTGACTGTCCTACCACAGTCTCTCCATCAAGCAAATACAAAGAACCACACAGAGTGCCTTGAAGACCCATCTTCCCATTCTTATAGAACTTTGTTTTTCCTTTCCCTCCAGCATGATCAAACCCAAGCTTATCCAATGTACTTGTAGATATTAAATTTCTCTTCCGCTTAGGAATATACCTGACATTCGTTAATGTCTTTACCGTGCCACCACATGCATTTATATTGATGGAAACTATTCCTTTAACCTCCACAGAATAGTCGTCCCCCAGTAGCACTTGTCCAGAGTTGAGCTCCTCAAATGTATCAAACCAATCTCTCCTTGAGGTCATGTGATATGAACAACCCGAATCAATCACCCACCTCTCTAGATACCAATTTTCCGAGACTGATAACGCATCAACTCCTGCTGATTTTTCGATGACAACCGCTGCTGTGGCATCTTCATCATCGCCGCCTTTCCGCTTCTTCCAAGCATAGCAATCAGCCTTCACATGTCCTTTCTTCTTGCAGAACCAACATGTGACTTTTGTTCCCGATTTCGACCTGCTTCTGCCTCGATTCCCATAATTTCTTTGATCCTTATTTTGTTGTCTCCCACGAGCCACATACGCTTCACCAGTGCTTTGTGAAGTCGATATTCCCTTAGCTTTAAGCTCAGTTTCCTTCGATATCGCTGCATTCACCACATCTTCAATAGAGATGGACTCTCTACCATAATTCAATGTCTCCTTCATGAAGTCATATTGTGGTGGCAAGGAACTGAGTAGTAGAATTACCTGCACTTCATCCGCAACTGTAATCTTTACACTAGCCAACTCCGAAACAGTTTTCAAGTAGTCATCGACGTTCTGATCGATTGACTTAGACCCATCCATCTTAAATGTATTGAACTTATACAAAAGATGAATCCAACTCGGTAGAGTCTTGGTGTTGTATAACCTCTCTAGTGCTGCCCAAAGATCACGTGCTGTTGTGCACTCCTCTGTTTTTCTGAGGACATGATCTCCTAGATGGAGTGTCAAAATATCCATAGCATTCTCTGCTCGCTCCTTTTTCTTGACTTGTTCTGCCTTAAGTCTATGTTCGAAATCCTCTGCTGATTCATTCTTCTTGATAACCAGCTTATCTGACTCAGTGGTTGGTGTTATTAGCTTGCCCTTTGAAACCCTGAAGATTCATGTGAGCTAACATCCTTCTCTTCCACATAGAGAAATCACCTTGTCCGTCGAAGATGGCTATCTTCACCTTCGGCTTCTTCTCTGAAGACATCTTCGATCAAACGAACTTCTTAACACGCTTCTGCTACCGTATCGATCGATACAAGATGGAGTATCGATCGATACCAAACTTTCCTTCGTCTTTCTGCGAACCCGTAACAGACGTATCGATCGATACCAGGAAGGGGTGTCGGTCGATACCTGAGCGATCTGGACGATCTTCTTCTTCGCCCCGCAGACAACTTTTTTTCCCAGGCTGTCAGATTGAAACCCTAAACCGATTGATGCCTTGATTCCAGCTATCAATCCAGATCTAAAAACTAGATCCCTGCATAACTTCTCTGTCCAATTGCTCCCAAACCTAAAACCTAGGCTATGATACCACTTTGTTGAGATTTGATCCATATCTCTAGATAATCACATAACTTGAGCAATAAATAAAAGACACAAAGAATTAACGAGTTCAGATCACAGTGTGTGATCCTACGTCTCGGCCCGGAGCTTTCCAGTAATCCACTATCACCACGGATTACAAAGAATTAGGGTTCCTCACAATCTCTCTAAGAACAAGAAAGATCTCTCTAGTTTCTCTCTAGAATTTCCAGAATACAGGAAACCCTCACACATGCATGTCTTTATATAGATTGGGACAATTACAAAGTTAAGACGGTCTAAACCTAAACCAAAGCCCAATAGGAAAAACACATCCCTAATTGACTAACCCAAGTCGCGGGCCTAGTTAATATTCATGATTTTCCATCACCAAATCCCAACACATACAATTGTTCACTAATTCGAAAAACCCATCAAAGACCAAATTCATGCAAAACCTTCAACCATTATCGCTCAACCCTAAAAAGAGACTCACCGGAACTTTCTTCTGCGTAACAACGCAAACCGAATCTTTCCCTCGTACTCCGATCGAAGTGATTCCAGATGTTTTCACGGCCTTGAAGGCATACTCTGGTCGAGCAATGTATCAGTAATGAAAGCTAGAAAAGGGAAGTGAAATTGAATTTGTGGGGAGATATCGGAGTACTGACCAACTTGAAAGAGACGACCTTCCGGTGAGAAGATTGTGATGTGACGATCATACCCAGCGCCGCTTCCTCTGCTCATCTTCTTAAAATCATCTGAATCAGAGTTTTTTTGGGTTTTTTCTTGTATAATATTGATAAGATCCTATTAATGGCTTCGCAAGAGGTGGGGTTTTCTGTTGGGCTTGAAACCCATTACTATTTTAGAGTTTTTTTATGATTTATTTCTTTATATCATACTATCCGCATATGCGGATTAGTAATTTAATATTTTATAACCCGTGAAAAAAAGTTAAAAACAAAAAAATAGAAAACAAAATAATATCATCTGTGAAAATATATAATACATAAATTTAGATTGTTGAATTTATAACCCGTGAAAGTTGAGATTGTTGAATTACGGTTATGCCATTAATGAAATTATCTTCTCTAAATCGAGTTATTCTATTTAATTAATCCGGATTTAAAAAAAGAAAGATTTTATGTGATTAAAAAGCGGAAATATGACATATTTGTTTCGTTGTAATCCGAAACATAAGTTTTCCTCATCACAAAGAATTAAATCTTTGATTAATAGAAATATAATATCGTATCTATGTTTATCGGGTTATATAAAAAAAGAAAAATACGTTTATAGTAATCAGAAAGAATTATTCGCTAATGTTGATAGTTATCGTTACCAAAAAAAGAGAGGCATAAACACCTAAACCCTAGATCGTTTTTTCTTATAAATACTTTTCGTATCTTTTCATAATCGTCACGTTTTTTTTTTATGTTATTGTGCTAGGGTTTAGTCGACTTTTCTTCTTCGATAGTTTCGTCTAACATGTTTCTTTATCTGCACGCTAACTTATCTATGTGTTCTTCCGAATACAGTTTTACTTAATTATCCATCAAAAGTTATGATCACTTGGGAGGTTCCCCGCACGTCATCGGCACTTTTTGTAGATGTCTTATTTATATGTTATATTGTTGCCATTCTTCTTTTTTATGTTTAGACGTTTGTGTGTTTCTTTAGGTTTTGTTGACCAGTCTTTTTCTAAAGATTGTTATGACGGTTCGGATCACCAGACTCATCTCTTTAGCTAAGACGTGAAACAAACTGATCGAATGAATTATCGTTTTTTTACTCCTTATGTTTTTGTCGATATCGCTAAGAAAAAGGTTAAAGTTTTGTATATTTTATCTCCCGTTTGTTTTTGTTTTTCTTATTTGTGGTTTGTTTTAGGGTATCCATGTCTTTTTTTTTTGGACTTGCATCTTGGTGTGTGCGTCAGAATAATCCGATTATCGAAGGCTGGTCGTTTTGATTATCCTTTTTCTTTGTTTGTTCTTGGTTGTATAAGTTTCCTTTTTTGATAGTTTTTGTGTTTTTTTTAGATGTATATTAAAATTCTGCGTTTCATATATCAGTACTAGATCAAAAGTGTTTGTCTTTCCAAGGTATTTCAGGGTTTGTGATGATTCTTTGTTATGTTGGCATGTGTTTTTTTTAATGTTAACACGTTGTTATTTTAGGTTCTGGTCATGCACAGCCGAGGCGTCGCTATCCTAGCACTTTCGATTGGGATTTTGGTACCAAGGCTTTAGTTGTACGTAGAGGCTGTTTGAAGTCCGATGGTATTGTGGTTTTATTTTATTCGGATTTTGTGCTCATTCAGTATTTTTTTGCGCCTACTTGATTTTGTTTGTCTCTTGGTTTTGTTTGTGACATGTGTTACTATTTTTTGTTGATTGATCTGATGGTAGCGAATCAGATGAGATTGAGACATTATATGGACGTGGTACCGATGACGACTGTGGGTTTGAAGGTTATGTTGGATCAGATGATGATGGGCGTGAAGAATCTGATACTTATGATGAAACGAATATTGTCGAGTATGATGATGATTTCATCAATGATTGTGATGATTCTGATGGGTCAGAAGAAAATTCGGATGATGATCATGGTGACGATGAAGGCGATGCTGATTCGTCTGATGATGATAAAAACACGGAATGCGAGGAAGATTTGGATGAGGATCGTGATGATGAGTCTGACGAGGTTTGTGTGGAAAAAAAAGCTACTCATCTCGATGGTCAGGTTCGTACTTGGTCTTATACGGTTCCGGTTAGGGTGGATGGTTGTGGTAGAGGTGTTTCGCGTTTGAGACCCTCAAAGACTGGATATAATGTCTTTGTTAAGGTTTTATAGCCGTGATTGCAAACATCGACTTCGAATTGTTGCTCTTTAGAGATCATATTAGCCGATGAACGGGTGAGAAAATACAAGCTTCTGTTAGAGGCGAGTTGTGTAGTGTGTTTAGGCCACGGTTGGCTCTGGAGAACTGGGTTGTTATCGGTATTTTTGTTGTTATTGATCTTGTTGGTTGCTGTCGACTGACCTCCCATCGCCACAAGATTGTGTTTATGCCGTCGACCATTGTTGATAAAATTTTACGACAATGTGAAAACCACAATTATTTTGATTTTGTCGACTATCGGAGGATATTGGACCGTGTTCACGACGATGATTATTTAGTTGGTTCGTTTTGTCTATTATTTTCACTTTCTTTGGTTCGGTTTTGTGTGTTGTAGATTATGGTGA
Source organism: Eutrema yunnanense (assembly GCA_002933935.1). NCBI lineage: Eukaryota > Viridiplantae > Streptophyta > Magnoliopsida > Brassicales > Brassicaceae > Eutrema > Eutrema yunnanense. Next base: position 599,216 of record PKML01054887.1, read on the forward strand.
TTAATTTTTTTTTTTTAAAGATTTGATAGGTCATGTCGTCGAGTTTAGGCGTTCTCAATCTTGGGGTGGTTTGTTTTCGGTTCAAGACTCCACTCCTCCGTATGGGAGTCTCGGTGACACCGTTGTAGATCCTAAAATATGGGGTGAATATTCAATCGTCTCTTTTTGCTTAAGGGATACACAATATTATTTTTTGCCTTTTTTGCATTTTGGTTGTTTTTGTTTTAATGGTTATGTGATGATTGTTTGTGTGTTTGGTTTTGTTGTAGCGGTGTTGATTTGAAGTGTGAATTCTCCGGGACGATGGCTAAAGATTTTTTCATGCCTTGGAGGCGTTGCGGCAGGGTGTAATTGTGTGCGTTATTAGGTGGGCGATTATCGATTATTTTGCAGGTAATTATTTGTTTTTTATGAGGGTAGTTGTTGTCTTCGTGTTTTTTGTTTTTTTTTTTGTTCTAATCATGTTCGTTTGTTTTTTTTTTTCAGGGAAGATCACCATATCATCTACTTATCCTACTCGATTTTAGTTGAATCCTCCTATTCCCGAGGTCGATGAGTTTCTAGAGATGTAAGTGGTTAGTTGTATTTGATGATTTTGTCTTTTTCTTATTCTTATAAGAATGTCAATGATATGCAGGCTCCCGCGTAAGAAGATGTGTCCAAATAACAGGGTGATAAGTGGTGGAGATTAATTGACGATTTGAGTGGTTCGTCTTCGTCGGTTTCTTGATCAGATGTCAAAGATGGATGTGTTTTAGTAGATTTATTTTTTAGTTATAAATGTATTGCATCGATATGGATTTGGTTTTTGTTTTTTTGGAATTTGTTTAATGGCGAACGAAGATACTTGATAACTTTAATATATGGAAAGTTTGAGTTTTTTTTTTACTGGTGTTGTTATATAAGATATGATATGCATTCAGTGAATGAGTTGGTTTTTTGTGGAAAATTTATGATCCGAGTATATTATCTTTTAAATGATTTGGATAGTTCTTATGTTTTTCTGATGTTTCGTTCCTATCTATAAAAAAAATTGTATACTTCTAATCTGAGGTTAAACGACTTGGTGTTTTAAACATAGTCATGTTAACTATCCAAGCGTTAGACTGTAGATGCCCCTGATCTCATTGTATCTATAATCCTGAAAGCTATCCAGTTGCGTATATTTTGATTTCTACGTACAATATCCAAACTTATCAAAATCTTTATTTTTATGTTTGTTGTTTGGTGTTGTGTTAGCCAGCTAAATTATGTGTTGGTCTAATCCGTAATAAGTTATGTTGGTTTATCTGTGAAAGAAAAATAAATAAATTATTGTGTAGTTATCGATATCGGGTTTTTTTTTTTTTTTTTTTCGTATAATCGAAACAAATACACGTGTTTTTGTAGATGTTTGGTGTAAAATTGGAATATAGTTTCATTTCATTTTTTATAGAAAAGGAAAAAAATTATATACTTCTTCGATTGTTTATTTTTGGCTTTTTATAATTATAAAGTAAGCTTTTTAAATAATTAAATAATTTCCTTTTTGTATTATTCAATGTTATCTTAATTAATTTAGATTTTTTTGTATGTTCTCTTTGTGTTCGTTTATCTCCAAATTTAAAAAAAAATAAAACCTTAAAACATATTCTTTATGATGGCAGTTGTATAGTGTATATATATTCATTGCGTATATATATTCATATGTTTTTTGGTGCATGCCCAATGTCGATTTTTAAAAGAAAATCATCGATTTCGGTTCTCATTCGTGATCTTAACCCAAGTTCTGATAGTTACGTGATAAAAGTTAGTGTAGTTAAAACTTGGGATGGATTCAAAGGCAAAGGAGGGAGTTCGCTTGAGATGGTATTGGTTGATCACGTGGTATGTATGATGTTGTTACGATTAGAAATTATGTGGGCAATAATTTTTTGTTTATGTTCTTTTATTATTTACTTATAATTGCTAGAGTTAGGGTTTACTGATTATTAGTTTTCTTATTATTTCTTCTTTTGTTTAATGGGGTTTCAGGGTGGCAGAATTCATGCTACCGTTGAAAAGGATTTTGTCAAGATTTTTCGAAAGGATTTGGTTTAAGGACAACCGGTGTATATAAACACTTTTAAGGTTGTTGATTATCAGAGTGACTACCGAACAGGTAGATCTCCTTACAATATAACTTTTTACGCTACAACTATCATTCAAAGATGTAAGGATTTTCCACTCGAAGTTCCCAAAAAATTTATGAAGAGTTTTCCAAAAATATTATCAACGGATATGGATAAGAACTATTTGATCAGTGAATTCTGTTGGATGTTTTTTGTTTATTCTTTTGTTCTAATATAAGGTCGGGCTCTAAATTTTATGTTTGCTGATATACTATGCTTTTCAGATACCGTTGGTCAGATTATACGTGTTGGTCATGTTGAGATTGTCCTTACGCAAGGAAAGCGTCGTTCCATACTGACCTCTGGGATACATAGTTAGTTGGCTAATTTTTTTTTGAGTTATTTAATAATTGTAAGTCAAGTTGATCTTGTTACATTAGTTAAGATTATTTTTATGTGATGTGTGATCTAGTGACTTGCAGTTAACATGCATGTTTTGGGAAGATGATGCCAAACAAGTTATGGAGTATGTGAGACGTAATTGCACATCAGTTGTTGTGTTTGTGATCTTACTTGCATGGATCAAATAATATCGTAGTACGTTTGCATCTAAAACCTTTGTTCGTGTCTCTGAATGGTTGTCTATTGAACTGAATAATATAACATGTTTTTTTTGTTTCAAATGAACTGAGTATTTCGAATGCGTTCAATACAACACTGATTTTGCTGGATCCAGTTACTCCCCATGCGACGAAATTCCGCTCAATGTATGTGTTTTTTTGTGAATATATTTTCTTGATTTGGTTCCTTTGTTTATTTTTTATTTGATCGACTTTTTTACTTTAGTTATATTGTTGATGTATTTGCTTCTGTTTTTAGATGTAATTTTAACTTGTCATCCGATAAATATGATATGACGCATGTTGATAATACATTGCCTAATGATTCTAATGATTCTAATGAATCGTTGTATGAGCAATTTTTGGGCAATACTGTTTCTAGGAGGACGTTGAATGGGATAAATGTTGCTGGCACGGTATGCTTATTTTTGTCGCATGTTTTTTGTTTTCTTTTATCACATTTTATTTTATTGTTGTTATATATTTGATGTGTGCATGTGGGCAAGTATGTAACATTGGTCAATGTTGTTTCTATTGGTAATAGCAATAGCTGGTATTACCTAGCATGCAAGTCTTGCAATAAAAAGGTTTATCCACATCCGGTGATACCAGATGATCCTAATCCCCTGGTTTGGAAATGTGTTAATTGCACTAATGATGTTTCTGAAGTTGTTGCTTGGTAATAAAGTCTTATACTTTTCCTTTTGCAGTTTTTTCCTTATGCTGAATGTCACCGATGTATCTGGAAGCCTGGCAGTGTTTCTTATTGTATTACAAGCGAAATAGTGGTTTAGTTGCAAATTTCCTTTGTTCAAGGAACATGCCCCAATATAAGAGAGTTTCTTTAGTTGGTGTGGGTATTTGAAATTATGTTTTGTATATGCAAGATTACTATATTAATTAGTACAAGGGAATCGGTTATTTCATTTAGTTTTTTTAATCTGATTCAAATACTCAAATCTTCTCAGTTTATGTTTATAGTTAGTTACTTGATCTGTATAATTCAAATAATACATTGATATGTAACTAAATACATGAGAAAGCAAAAATGTGAGTGATACGTTACAATTTGAGTTCATATTAGTGAATAGTTTTAATAAATGCATTTTAGATGCAATTGGAAGTATTAACATCTAGATTTATATAAATAAAACACATGTATATTCAACTAAAACGTTCAAAACATAAATCGTATTATTAGAACCAAAACTACAGATGTTAACATAAGACTGTTTCTTAGATTCGATCGTCAAATAAAGGAACAAAATCACGCACGTACTCATCATCAATGTTCTCAAAGTCATTTTTATAGTCCAACCATAAACAAATTAAAAGTTAAATTAATTAATTACCAAATGTTAGTTAAGCAAAAAAAAAGGATGAGCGAAGAATATTTCTTACATAAAATTAGATTTTCTACTTCGCGCATCGAAGGATCGAACATAATCTCAGAAAACTCCCGACCATAACACACGCTTATTTTATCTACACAAAACTAGTAATTAACATAACCAAACCAGTAAGTGTATGTTTAGATACTTATTGGAAAAAATAGTAAACAATCACCTCTGTATCGAACCATCTCCCAAATCTCAATACACAGAAAACAACTTTACCGTGTGGGACATTTTTTCCATAGAAATTCAAAATAATTAGCGTTTTTATCCCATGCCATGCAGTCGATGGCAAGGCCACTAGACCCGATAGACAAAATAAAACAAAATTAACGAGGAAATTGTCAAAATTCTCATCAAACAAGATATGCTTAGATATTAGGACTTATTCGAAATATCTGATTGTAAAGTTCAAAACATTTTGTGCATTGATGTTGTGTGTTATGGTTGCGATCCCGTCATGTATTCCCAACTTGCTGACTTTGACAATACTTCCGATCAAATCAAATACAGTAAACAAAAAAATCTCCGAGAGAGTAAGATAACACTACAAGAAAACACCCGCATTTTCGACGGGTTTTACACCGTCGGAAAATTCCGACGGAATTCCGAGGGGAAATCGAGGGAATTTTGAGGGATTATAATTCCTAGGAAATCGGTCGGTTTATTCCGACGGATTAAATTTCCTCGGAAATCCGTCGGAATATTCCGACATATTTCCGAGGGAATATCGACGAACCCATATTCCCTCGGAATTCCGTCGGAATATTCCGACGGCCATAAGTCTGTCGGAAATCGGTCTTAAATTCCGACTAATTTCCGACGGATNTCAGTCAGAATTTTCCGACGGATTGTTAGCCGTCGAAAATCGGTGGGTAATTTCCGACCAATTTCCGAGGGATATATATATATATACTTGCCTTTGTAAATACTTCTCCCCTTGTATATATGTTTCTTGCTTTGTTTGTAAATTGATATATACGTTACTGCTGGATTACAATTTTGTTACATAGAGTGCGCTTTGTAAACATTCCTTGCCTCTTCTTCACATGTCCTTTGTTCCTAGGTTGTTCCAAATTTTAATTCGTGTGTTTCCTGTCTCTGGTATTTTGAAGATTCATCATGTGTATATAGTTACAGAGAACAAACAAACATTTTTCTATAAATACTCGTCCCCTCATTCACAACAACGACAAATAAAAACAAAATTATAACACAAATATATAATGTCTTATTTTAGATCGTGGATGGACAAACCTCCGCGTGATTCCGCTACGGGGGAATTGACGGATGAGTTCGCACAAGGTGTGGAGGAATTCATGAACTTTGCGTCAAACAATAGCATGACATCAGAATACGGTAAAATGTATTGTCCTTGTACTAAATATTGGAATCATAGATTAGTCTCAGTTATTGATGTAAGGAAGCACTTATATATGAATGGATGTATGCATGGTTACAAGATTTGGTATACCCACGGAGAAACCGATTCAATGGTGCAATATTATGGTAGCACATTTGATAGGTTTGGTAGTACTTCGGGTACTAGGTTAGAGGAACCAACACCAGATGTAGATGTAAACGCAAGTTATACTCAGATGGTGAATAATGCGTTTCGTGAAAACATAGCATCGTATCATGTTATGGATGGTAACAAGATAGAGGAACCAAATTCAGAAGCGCGAAAGTTTTTTGATATGCTAGATGCGTCAAAGCAGCCATTATACAGAGGATGTAGAGATGGAATATCGCCTCTTTCAACTGCAAGCAGGTTGATGACTATTAAGACGGATTTCAACTTGGCCGAAGATTGTGTTGATGCGATAGCTGCTTTTGTGAGAGATGTCTTACTTGAAGATAATATTTCACCGGCTTCATACTACGAGATTCAGAAGCTTGTACTTTATCAGATGATAGATGTTTGCATCGACAACTGTATGATCTACTTGAGAAAGGATGAAAACCGGTTGAAGTGTCATTTTTGTCACAATCCTCGTTATCAGGATACAGGAGGCAGAATACATGTTCCACATAAACGGATGTGGTATCTTCCCCTAGCTGATAGGTTGAGGAGGTTATATCAATCCCAGCGCACGGCATGGCCTATGAGATGGCATGCAGAACCTAACTCAGCTGGAGAAATAGCTCATCCTTCAGATGCAGAAGCATGAAAATATTTTCAAGAGGTTTATCCTAGTTTTGCGTGTGAGCCAAGAAACGTATACCTCGGGTTATCTACGGATGGATTCAACCCTTTTGGAAAGCATGGGAGAAAATATTCGTTGTGGCCAGTAATCGTCACACCGTACAATTTACCATCATCTATGTGCATGAAACGAGAGTTTTTGTTCCTCACGATCCTCGTCCCAGGTCCATAGCATCCTAAGAGATCGCTTGATATATTCTTACAGCCATTAATTTATGAGTTGAAAATGTTGTGGAAAAATGGTGTTGAAGCGTTCGATGTTTCCCTGCAACAAAATTTTATGATGCGTGCGGTACTTATGTGGACCATAAGTGATTTCCCAGCATACGGTATGCTATCTGGATGGTCGACGCATGGAAGGTTGGCGTGTCCGTATTGTCAAGATAACACTGATGTGTTCCAATTGAAGAACGGACGTAAGACTTCTTGGTTCGATTGTCATCGACGATTTCTACCGCATGATCATCCATATCGTCGGAGCACAACATTGTTTCGAAAGAACAAAAAAGTTTTCGATGGTCCACCTCCTGAGTTAGATGGAAATTATATTATGAATCAGTTCAGAGATTTTGGTGCCGAGAAGACAGTTTCATGCGAGGGTAATGGGCATTATCCCGTTGACAGTTGTGGTGAGTACCACAATTGGCACAAAAAGAGTATTTTCTGGTATTTGCCATATTGGAAGGACCATTTGTTGCGACATAATCTAGATGTGATGCACATTGAAAAGAACTTTTTCGACAACATCATGAACACTGTTCTAAATGTGCAAGGAAAGACGAAAGATAATTTGAAGGCCAGATTGGACTTGCCAGATATTTGTTCCCGTAAGGAGTTGCATGTAATGGCGAACGGGAAATCACATCCCCCTGTTTTCCGGTTGGATGCGTCTTCAAAGGATGAGTTCTTCGATTGGACTAAGCACGGTGTCAAATTCCCAGACGGATATGCATCTAACCTTCGTAATTGCGTCGATAGCTCAGAAGGGAAGTTTTCTGGGATGAAGAGTCATGATTGTCATTTTGTCATGCAGCGCCTCCTTCCATTTGCATTTGAATGTCTTCTTCCTATAAACGTCCATGGAGCTATTGCAGGTTTACATACATTTACACTATTACGTATGTTGGCATATTTATATTTGTGATGATTATACGTAAGTTATTTAATTTTGTATGTCTACTATATATGCAGGGATCGGTGCTTTCTTCCGGGATCTATGCACGAGATCACTTACATNGTCATTTTGATTTATTTTTCTCTACAAAAAAAAAAAACTGCTTTTGAATTCAAAACAGTTTTCTCTTTCTAAAATATTTTCACTTCCCTCCTCCTCCCTAAAAACGTAAGAATTTATCTTTTCATATTCCTCTCCCACACGATATTTCGCCGTCGCCGTCGCCTTCATCGTTTTTTGCTGTCGCCGTCGCCGTCATCGTTTTTCGATGTCGCCGTCATCGTGTTCGTCCTCCTCGCCGTCATCATCTTCTTCATCGTCATTGTCGTCATAGTCTCGTCGTCGTCATCTTCACCGTTGGCTATTTTCTGTTCTTCAGCCTCACAGTCATCCTCCTCTCTTCTTCTTCTTCATCGTTCATCATCGCCGCCGTCGAGAAACCCTAAAACCTAGCCGCCTCTCTTTCATCGCGCCGTCAGGAAACCCTAAAACCAAGCCGCTTCTCTTCCATCTTCTCTTTCTTCGCCGCTGTCAGGAAACCCTAAAACCCAGATTCCGGTATTCTTCGTCTATTACGAGAACTTTTTAGTATTTTGATTTTGCCGCGGATTTTGCAGATTTGTTGGTATTGTTGCAGATTTGTTTGTATTGTTGCAGATTTGTTCCTTTCTCGCAGACTTGTTGGTATTTTGGTGGTATTGTTGCAGATTTGTTTGTTTTCTGTGTTGCAGATTTGTTCTTTTTTTTAGATTTGTTATTATGTTGCAGATTTGTTTGTTTTGTGTGTTGCAGATTTGTTTCCTTTTTGCAGATTTGTTTCATTTCTTGCAACCTTGTTGCATTTCATTTCTTGCAACCTTGTTGCATTTCATTTGTCGCAGACTTGTTTTTTGTTGCAGACTTGTTTCAAATTTTCTCTTCTCTCCCTTAAATCTATACAGGCGAAAAAAAAAAAATTATCGCCTCTCCTCCTGTCCCAGTCGCCGCCAAGCTCGATTTTGCTGTAGTCGAGCCTCGCGACGCCGCCGAAAACTCCAGGAAACGCCGCCGTCATCTGCCGAGCCACCGAGAGAGGTAAACACGCGAACCCTAAACCCTAGGTTCAGCCTCTGTCTATGTTTCGATATGGGCAAACCCTAACCTAACTCCGCTCTTGACCATTAGCTACCGCAGCACCGCCCTAGCCGCCAGAACCCGCCGCCGCGCCGAACCCTAGCTTCTGCGTGGATTGATTCCACCAAGAGAGGTAACCCCAAGCCTTTAACCTTTCGATCTAGGTTGTGTTCTCGCTTGGATGTTGAAACGTGACTTTAACCAAAGGTTTTTAGCATTTCATTTTCTGAGCAGATTCATCTTGTAAAACCCAGATTTGGTTTCTGCAGACGAACATGAACAGGTCACGAGACAAATAAGTCTGCGACAAACAAATAAATCTGCGACAAGCAAATAAATCCGCGACAAGCAAATAAGTCTGCGACAAATGACTTGTTGGTATTGTTGCAGATTTGTTGGTATTGTTGCAGATTTGTTCCTTTCTCGCAGACTTGTTGATATTTTGGTGGTATTGTTGCAGATTTATTTGGTTTGTGTGTTGCGGATTTGTTCTTTTTTTGCAGCTACAAATTTGATTGTGATGATGAGCAATGAATCTGGAGCTTCGAGTGGAACAACAGTTGGTCGAGGAAGAGAAAGAGTTTTCCGGGTGCCTAAGAGATGTTGGTGTGGGGAAGTAATCGCGGGAAGAATTTCTAAGTCGGATGTGAATCCATACCGGAGATACTACCGCTGTGCGTTTGCTGTTGAACAAAAGGTAAACTAGAGTGACTTTGTATTTCTTTGTCATTGTCAAAATTGTTTGCTTTATGCAAATTTTGATTGTCATAGTTTTTAATTGTTGTAGTTGATCAATGATAACCACACTTTCAAGTGGGTTGATGAAGCATTGTTGAATGAGATAGAGGCATCATCGTTTAGAATATATAGACTTGAACAAGTGGTTAAGCAATTTGCAACAGATCGAGAGGAGGCCGAGAAGCAGATGTTTGAGAAGCTCCAAATGAAACTAGAGAAAGAGAATTTTGAAAGAGTGGAAGAATTTCTACTGGAAGCAAAATCTTCCCTGAAAAAATGGATGTTTCTTGTATTGATTGGATGTGTGATCATCCTTGGTTGTAGTAAGCTCGTTTAAGTGATGAGTGTGTCTTATATTTGTTTTAACTTGGTTTGTAGTTCTTGTCTCTGACTTCTATTTTAAGTGATGAATTTGTCTTTGTATTTGTTTTAACTTGGTTTGTAGTTCGTGTCTTTGACTTAAATTTTAAGTGTTGAGTGTGTCTTTGACGATTGGTCTCGAGTAATCCCACATGAACCTAAAGGTAAAAAGCATGAAAATTCAAGCAAGCAATGAGAAAACAAACAAAGATTTAAGGAAAAACGGAAAAAAGGGAAAAACAGATTTAAAATCTTACAACAAGTCCGAAAATGACAACAAGTCCGAGAATGAACGATTGTCTTACTTTGTATTTGTCTTGATTGAAACAGACCACAACAAGTCCAAAAATAGATGCCAAATAAAGGTCTTACAACAAGTTCAAAAAGACTCTTAAAACATGTCCTAAAATAGACCATCAACTAGTCATAAAACACACCACAAAGTAGATAAGTAGCATCCATAAAGAGACCAAACGGGTCCAAAAAACCAGCAGCCGCAAACACATCTTCAATTCTAAAGCTGAGTGAGAACTCCTCGTGAAGATTCAACCTGAGATGATTCTTCACCTAAAGAAGCCTGGAAAAATCAAAGAATAGAGAGACATAATTATGCAACACATTGAATAAGTCTGCAACACATTGAATAAGTCTGCAACGACCAACACATTGAAAGTCTAGTACAAACAGATTCGTTAAGTCTGCAACGCATTCAATAAGTCTGCATAACATAACAAGTCTGCGACAGACAAAGTGTTATTCTAGTCAGAAAACAAGTCTGCAACACAGTCTAATAAGTCTGAAGTTTTTAATGCCACGTAAGCAATTTACAAATAAGTCTACTACGTTAGGCATTAAATCTGCGACAAGCGATGTTATTTCAGTAAGACCTTTCAAGTGTCGCAGACTTAGTCTTCTTGTCGCAGATTTTCCAAAAGTCTGCAACAAAGCATTTAAGTCTGCAACAAACAGCTGCAAATTTTATATAAGTCTGCATAATAAGTCTGCAATCAAAACAAATCTGCGCAGACTTAATAAGTCTGCAACAAAGCATAATAAGGCTGCGTCGAAAAGTCTGCAACACGCATAATAAGTCTGCAGATGTGCACAGACTTAATAAATCTGCAACATTGAAAAATAAATATGAAGATTAAGTATGCATTTTAAGTCTGCAGATTAAGTCTGCATAACAAGTCTATGCAGACTTATCGATTTATTAAGTCTGCAACAAAGGTCCGCAAACTTATTCTGAAAACCGCGGTGGCATTTTAGTAAATAACTCAAACTTTTGCTTACGTGGAAATAATTTCGTAATGACAGTGTCGTAATAACGTTTTTCCTAACAAGAGCAAATAAGGGTATAATGGGCTTAAAATAGACTTTCTCATTCCCAGTAAATATATGTTAGTCTAGTCCTTAGCCAATTTATTTGTGTCATTCTAGTTTTTTCCCTAATTTTTATATATAAACATTGTGTCGATTATTGTCCACTTGAAATTTTAACAGGTTGGTCAGATGACTGCTCTCGGGAATGAGTTTCCGACCTTGTTAGTTGAGATGGTGAAACGCCCGACGTTTATTGCACAGTCTTATCCGATGTATTTCACCAGAGTGTATGCTTTTAAGGCTCATCGGGAAAGAAGCTCAAAAACAACTTGTAATTCTGGTATATCAACTCAATATGGAGAACTTGTCTACTACGGTGTCCTCCGCGAAATATTGGAGGTCCATTATCCGGGGATGCTTGACTTGAGGTGCATTGCGTTCTATTGCGATTGGTATAATCCAGTAGGAGGTCTACGCCATGACGCATTTGGTGTTACATCTGTCCACTTTCGAAGGCGACTTCAGAAATACGATCCTTTCATTCTTGCTTCACAAGCGGATCAGGTTTCCTACATTCGATACCCCCGAGTTAGGAACAAGCAAGACCCTTGGATTACTGTTACGTCGATACACCCAAGGGGAAGATATTATGGTGTGTCAGAGCACGACCCTTTGCAGGAAAACGCAAATGGTTACTTAGATCCGATCGAGCATTCTCTTGAAGTTGATATTGTGATTGATTTCACCATGGACGGGAATTACGAGGTATTTGAAGATTCAGAGGAAGAGATCGGCGAATTTGACGAGGACTTCGATTCAGCTACGTCAGATTATTCTTCGGACTCCGAATAATAAATTTTATGTAATAAATTTTATTTATCTATGTATAATGTTTTCACCTTTTTATGAAATAAAAACCTAGCTTTCTTCCCAAAAATTAAACATAAATATAGTAAAGTGTCCCTAAATATTTTTCTAACCGTAAATCACCACCCCCCCCGGCTAAACCAAAAATTCTCTCGGCTAAAACTGAAAAGGGGGAATCCGTCGGAAATCCCTCGGAATTCCCCCATTTCAGTTTTAGCTGAGAGAATTTTCAATCCTTGTCTAAAACCAGAAATCCTCCCTCCCCTCGGCTAAAACCGAAACATTGTCTCGGCTAAAACAGAACAGGCGGAATCCGTCGAATATTTTCGATCCTCGGTTAAAACCGTAACCCCCCCGAGCTAAAACCGAAAAATCCTCTCAGCTAAAACTGTACAGGCGGAATCCGTTGGAAATCCGTCGGAAAAAACCGGGGGGATTTATGGTTTAAGTCGGGGGATTTACCGTTTTAGCCGAGGACCAAAAATTCTCTAGGCTAAAACTGAAAAGGCGGAATTCGTCGGATTACCGAGGGATTTCCGACGGATTCCCCCTTTTCAGTTTTAGCCGAGAGAATTTTCGGTCCTCGGCTAAAACCGTAAACCCTCCTCCCTGGCTAAAACCGAAAATTCTCTCGGCTAAAACTGAAAAGGGGGAATCCGTCGGTAAATTCTCCCTCGGAAAGCCGTCGGTAAATTCTCCCTCGGAAAGCCGTCAGTAAATTCTCCCTCGGAAAGCCGTCTGTAAATTCTCCCTCGGAAAGCCGTCGGTAAATTCTCCCTCGGAAATCCGTCGGAAATTTCCGAGGGATTTCCGACGGATTTTTGTTTCCGATGAAATTGAACCGACGGCCAAAATCCGTCAGAAATCCCTCGTAAATGGCCATTTTCGACGGGATTCCGACGGATTTGGCCGTCCGGGATGGCCTGTTTTCTTGTATTGATTGTCTCATATTGTGAATACTTGTGTTCGATATCTAGATGGTAGTTACAGTCCAGCTCATACTGAAAGCATGCATTTTTGGTATACTGAATTGCGGCTCACCCAAATAGGCTATCTCTTGTTTCGAACGAAAAGAGGAAAAAAAAATTACGAACCTTTTCTTTTTTTTTTCTTCATACTCTATTAAAAATTTATGTAAAGTAGGAGGCCGGGGAACTGCTCCAAGGGTTGATGCAGGCTCCAACATAACTGAAGAACTGCAAAAAGAGAAGAAGATATGGTGGCTGGAGTAGAAGTTGGGTGGACAACAACTTTTTTTTCCTTCATAATAAAACGATGAAATAAAAACATCCAAATTTTAGCGTCCTTCGTACGAGTACCCACATGACTCTTTCCGACGGATTTCCCCCCAGCTAAAACCGTAAATCCCCCCGGCTAAAACCGTAAATCTCCAAGGCTAAAACCGTAAATCCCCCAGGCTAAAACCGTAAATCCTCCCGGTTAAAACCATAAATCCTCCTGGCTAAAACCGTTAATCCCCCTAGCTAAAACCGTAAATCCCCCCGGTTTATTCCGAGGGATTTCCGACAGATTCCGCCTTTTCAGTTTTAGCCGAGAGGACTTTTCAGTTTTAGCAGGGGGGGGGGGGGCGGTTTACGGTTTAGCCGAGAGAATTTTCAGTTTTAGCCGAGAGAATTTTTGGTTCTCGGCTAAAACTGTAAATCCCCCCAGCTAAAACCGTAAATCCCCCCGTCTAAAACCGTTAATCCCCCTGGGTAAAATCGTAAATCCCCCCGGTTGTTTCCGAGGGATTTCCGACAGATTCCGCCTGTTCAATTTTAGCCGAGAGGACTTTTCGGTTTTAGCTGGGGGGGTTTACGGTTTTAGCCGAGGACCGAAAATTCTCTCGGCTAAAACTGAAAAGGCGGATTCCATCGGAAATCCCTCAGAAATTTCATCCAGAGATCGCAGGACGGCTACACCGGATCCAACGAAATCACTCGGTCCGAGATGAACAACCTAGTCCTCGAGGGAAGTAAAAAATATAGATTATTATTTCAATTTAGATAATTATTTGTTAATAAAAAATTTTAATGTTATTTTATTGTTTTCGTAGGAGTTACCCGTTAAAAAAGGTCGTCGGCCGGGGTTGAATAATCTTGCGACCCAACGTGCATCTTCTTCGGCCGGTTTCTCGATGGAACCAGAACTGATCCGGCAAAACGAAGAGCTCAAAGATAAGGTCACGGTTTTGAGGACGAGCTATCGACTCAGAAAACGAAAAGCGACAAGATGGACGAGTGGTTCAAATCGAAGTTCGATGATTACCTGTCGTTTTGATTTCGTTTTTTTTTGTGTGTAATTTATCAACTTTCAAAAACTTTTAAAAATTATGTTATTTTGTAATTTAATTATATAATTAATTTTCTATTTTCCTTTAAAATTATTTAATTTAATAAATAAATTATTCCATATTTTATTTTAAAAAAATATTACAAATTTAATAAATTAATTTTCTACTTTCCTTTTGATATTTTAATCCTTCGGAAATCCCTCGCAATTTTCCGAGGGATTTCCGACGGATTGAGGATCGATCGATCTAAAATTGTGATCGATCGATCCTCAATCCGTCATAAAACCCTCGGAAAATTGGTAGGAATTTCCGACGGATTGTACCCTCGGATTTATCCGAGGGGTTTCCGAGGAACTCGTACGGACGGACGAGTCCTCGGAAATCCGTCGGAATCATCCCCGACCGATTATGCCTCGGAAAGCCGTCGGTAAATTCTCCCTCGGAAATCCGTCAAAAATTTCTACGGGATTTCCGACCGATTTTTGTTTCCGATGAAATAGAACCGACGGCCAAAATTCGTCGGAAATCCCTCGGAAATGGCCATTTCCGACGGGATTCCGATGGATTTGGCCGTCCGAAATGGCATGTTTTCTTGTAGTGATTGTCTCATTTTGTGAATACTTGTGTTCGGTATCTAGATGGTAGTTACAGTCCAGCTCATACTAAAAGCTTGCATTTTTGGTATACTGAATTGCGTCTCACCCTAATAGGCGATCTCTTGTTTCAAACGAAAAGAGGAAAAAAAAATTACGAACCTTTTCTTTTTTTTCTTCGTACTCTATTAAAAATTTATGTAAAGTAGAAGGCTGAGGAACTGCTCCAGGGATTGATGCATACTCCAACATAACTGAAGAACTGCAAAAAGAGAACAAGATACGGTGGCTAGAGTAGAAGCTGGGTGGACAACAACTTTTTTTCCTTCATAATAAAACGATGAGTTAAAAACACCCAAATTTTAGCGTCCTTCGTACGAGTACCCACGTGACTATTTCCGACGGATTCCCTCTGGCTAAAACCGTAAATCCCCCCCCCCCCCCCCTAAAACCGTAA
>PKML01054887.1:623072-638974 GCA_002933935.1 Eutrema yunnanense
CGGAGGTAAGTTATTATCAATCTTATCAATTCTCTCAATTCTAGTGTTAAGAAGAATCTGGCAAAGTAGAAAAGAATTGAGATGGAGAGTTCATGGTAATACTAGGATCACTAGGAAAAACTATCTTTAAAATGGTAGAAGTAATGTAATACTATGAAAACTTTCTTGCAGGATGCCTGGGCAGAGACGGAAGCCATGAAACCACTTAGAATGTACTTTCAGCCTGAGCAGTATAGCAAGAGCATAAAACTATCAACCCGGTGCTTCGTCGAAGAAGTTTTGGAGACGTTTAAAGAAGTGGATCTCAGTCCGACGGAAAGAGATTGGTTTGAGAAGCATTCGCATTTCTGCCGCATTCTCCACATGCCGAAGAGCAATCATATGGTTCAACCCATGTGGATGTTGTTGTTGCGTACTGCTGCGATCCAAAGGAAAAAGGAGGCATGGTTTGTGGTGAATGGCATTCCCATCCGATATGGGTTACGAGAGCATGCTATGATTTCAGGACTCAACTGCCGCAACTATCCTCTCAACTGGCAGCGAAAAGGGTCCTCCTCCTTCAAGACAAAGTATTTTGATGATTCGAATAAAAAGAAGATTTTAAGGGAAGACGTGAGGGATCGACTCAAGGAAATGGGACCGGATGATAGTGGAGATAGGCTCAAGATGGCGGTGCTGTATTTCTTGAGCAGCATCGTCTACTGTCCCACCAAAACCGGAGCAAAAGCGAAACCCGTGCTCGACATATTTGTAAGATACGTCGCTGATCTGGATTTGTGTAAGACATTTCCTTGGGGCATATTCTCTTTTCATCACATGTTAGAGTCCATTGAGAGAACGATGAGCCACTATAACTGGGAGGTGGGAGGCCCCTGGTCAATTCCTGGTTTTTGTCTTCCTTTGGAGGTAAATTGTAGAACTTGACTAGGTTGGTCCCTTTTTTGCGAAGTATAATTATATGCGTTTGTTTGTAGCTTTTGGCGTTGGAGGCCATTCCGACACTGAGAAGTAGCATCCGAGAACCTGTTCGAGCTCCTAAGGACGATTGTCCAAGGATGTGCAAGTATAAGTGGAAGAAATGCGACCTGAGAGGCTGGCCTCTTGAGACTGTGTATGAAAAACTCGGAACTACTAAGGTTAGTAGTATTTGCAGATTTTAGTAAAACTAGAAAACTTGGTAACACTATGCAGATATTGGTAAAACTAGGAAACCTTGGTAATACTAGTGGATTTGGTAAAACTAGGAAAACTTGGTAATACTATTAGATTTGGTAAAACTAAGAAAACTTGGTAATACTAGTAGATGTGGTAAAACTAGGAAAACTTGGTAATACTAGTAGATTTGGTAAAACTAGGAAAACTTGGTAACACTGGTTGTTTAAATGTGTTTAACTTGACAGGACATTGACAGTTTGTTGATAGCTTCGGATGAGGAGAAAGAGATATTGGATTCGATCATGGAAAATGAGGACGATGTTGACGAGCACGATCCTGTTGTGGAGAGTTGGGACAAGCTGATTCACAAAGGATTAACCATTGAGTTTGAAGATATGAATGATGAAGATGTGAAAGGGCGAGCAAAAAAGGAGGATGAAAGAGCAGCGACTGGAGGCCGAGCTAAGAATCCGTCTCTCGGGGATGTGGTGGCCGCGATGCATACCTTGACAAATCAGCTGGGTATGATATTAGAGAAGGTCGGAGATCTTGAGGATAGGATGAAAACAGTTGAAGAGTATGTGAAGGTTCGGAAGGGTAATGTGTTTGTGCGGAAGGAGAAGTATGTTTCATTTAAGTAGGCTCTTGAACAATGTTTTCATATTTCTACTTTGTCTATGAAAGTTCATGTTTTGTTCATTCTTACGTTTGTATAACATATAAGATGTATTTCTAACAGAATTAGCTGATTTCATCTGGTAATTAGGTTTTCAAATAACAAAACATAATTAATTTCAAAAGTCAACTAATACCAATAATGCATAGTTATACCAGTATTACACAGAAATCATAACATAGTACAAATTAAGCGAAAACAAATTTTACATAACAAAAGCATATAACAACCATGGTAGTGTCCTTCCCCACTTATACCTGCACATTCTCAGTGCCGGAATGGCCTCCAACGCCAAAATGTACTTGAGCTTAGCTATCTCTTCTGCATGGGTTTGAATCTCTTTTCGCATTTCTTCATTCGTCTTGCTCTGCGCTTCAACCTTCCGAAGTAGCTTCGAAATCTCTTCTTCGACCCCGACAACTCATGGCTGACGAAAGTGGAGTCCATCATCCTAGAAAGAAAAAAAAACAGCCACATCTCTTATAGTTTTACCTAGTATTACCAGTTATACATCCCAAGAACATCCAAGTAGTTTTACCTAGTTTACTAGTATTACAAAGAAAAAACCGAGAAACTCAATTAGATTTTACCTTAAATTTGGTGCAGGTAAAGTACCTACTTCCTGGTAAAGTATCTCGATCACGTTTAAACTTTGGAGTTGGAGAGACATCGTGTTTGATGTCTCCACCACATGGGCATTTTGTGGAATCCCGTATTCGGTGGCAGCGACGAATTCGAGCATTTCGTGATGCTCCTTCAGCTTCTTCATTTTCTTGCCACGCCTCTTCTCCTCCTCGTAAGGTTCAACACCGAAATTGCCAGTCCAGTGGTAGCTAGAATCCATGGATCTCGTGAAGAAATCGTGAAGGAAGAAATAGAAAAGGAGAGAGAGAGAGAGAGAGAGAGAGAGAGAGAGAAAGAAATGAGATCGTCGAACTTTAGAGAGAGAGAGAGAGAGAATTCGTCGAAAGTGGTAGAGAGAGAGAGTTTGTTGAGAATGAGTGGAGGAAATCTTTGGGGAGATCTAAAAACATAAAATTAAAATTTGAAATTTTGAATTTTCGAAAATTTTGAATTCGGCGCCGTTTGTTTTCGAAAATTTTGAATTTTCAAAAACAATTTGGACTAAGTCAGCAGTCTCCTGCGTTTTTGACTCTGGGCCTTTTTAAAAAAAATGCACATAGTTATACCAGGTTGTTAGTTTTACAAAATCTTGAAAATTTTGATTTCCAATTAAATTAGTATTACACCAACAAAAACGTATATTTTCTAGTATTACAATAGATTTTATTGGTTTTCCATATGAATCTCAGTGTTTTATGCAATAATAACTTTGAATATGGTATTTTTGTACCTTTCACTTAACAACTTGGAAATACATTTCTACTTTGTATTGTTTGTTCATTCTTACGTTTGTATAACATATAAGATGTATTTCTAACAAAATTAGTTGATTTCCTCTGGTGATTAGGTTTTCAAATAACAAAACATAATTAATTTCAAAACTCAACTAATACCAATAATGCATAGTTATACCAGTATTACCCAGAAATCATAACATAGTACAAATTATGCGAAAACAAGTTTTACATAACAAAACCATAAAAGTTCTACATGGGTGCATAGTCTTCTCGATATAACAACCATGGTAGTGTCCTTCCCCGCTTGGTTTTGTTCTGCGTCCTTCCCATTCGGCGCCTTTCTCCAGTTGATGGAAAACTTTTTTCTTTCCGCCGACCTTTCTTTATGACGTGATCCTGAGGTATTATCTGCTTCTCCATGATGTAATCCGGGA
The DNA here is from genome assembly GCA_002933935.1 of Eutrema yunnanense. Classification (NCBI taxonomy): domain Eukaryota; kingdom Viridiplantae; phylum Streptophyta; class Magnoliopsida; order Brassicales; family Brassicaceae; genus Eutrema; species Eutrema yunnanense. Next base: position 626,699 of record PKML01054887.1, read on the forward strand.
TAATCCATGCAGACATATCGGGCACTACATAGATCGAACTGGTATAAGCCAATGTCCACATCTCCGTCAAATAGTATTTCGAACACAACTCATGAAGTACTATGCGGATATCACGCCTTCCATTTTTCTTGAAGGAGATGAAAGCGGATAGTGTGTGGAGGCAAGGATACATATGAATATCATAGAACCTGCAAGTGCAAGTTTTGTTTGCCAAGCTCACCAAATATAGCTTTCCGTCTTTTGAAATTACCTCGTATTCAAGCTCATAACCGTTTACCTCCCTCACAGATAATTTCTCAGCATCAGGCCAAATGATGTGCAAGAAGTTCTCAACCAAACGAACCAGTTTGTTCGCTCTCATTCCTGACACGGACTCGTTCCTATGCTCGTTAAACCAATCAGAAAACTTTCGAACTATCGTATCAAGCATGGGTATTAAGGAGTACTTCCTGGCATCCATAAAATTTTGTTTAGAGATTCCACGGAGTTGCTAGTGTCGAGGTTGTATCTAGCGACCAGAGATAAACATCTAGCCCATTTTTTTGGCACGGTGGTTTCCTCCACATACTTCGCCTCTGAAGGAAATCTCTGCTTAAACGCCTCGTAAAGCATATTGAACTCAGCCACCGTGTGAGCCTTACCGCACCCTTGGAATTTTTTGGCGACAACGGCTCTGCTTGCGCTTGGAGCATTACTTTTAACGTTTTGAGACAAATGCCATAAGCTAAGATGTTGATGAGGCTTAAATTTCTGTCACTTACAAATACCAACTCGGAAGAGTCGTCTACAACGGTTTGCAGCTTCTCGAAAAACCAGGCCCAACTAGCATTATTCTCGCCGTCGAGTACACCGAATGCTATGGGATAAATGTGACGATTGGGATCCTGAGCTGCGGCGAAAACTAGTACACCACCAAATCCGGCCTTCAGAAAAGTTGCATCCACAATAATCACTTTCCTCATGAACTGAAACCCATCAATGCAAGCTCCCAAAGCTATGAATAGGTACTTGAATTTTCTTACCTCATCCAGTTCCACAGCTGTTTTTGTACCATGATTCAGCTCCTCTTACACGTACAAATAACGATACAATATCATGTAGTTATCTTCCGGGCTCCCACGCAAATCGCAAATTGCTTGATTTTCCCCTCTCAAAGTCGTGGAGTACGATACCTCTACACCAACTCTGTCCTTCACAAGTTCTATGATGACTCTAGGAGTTGGAGTCTCTAGTTTCCCGGGATATGCCTCACTCACAATAGATGCGACTAGATGTACTGTTCCTTTCCTCTTCACGCTGCCTTCTTCACTCTGACTAGCGTGGTTGCATGTGTGCATCTTCGTGTACGTTCTAATCGAGAAACCATCCGAGTTTGGGATCTTCGTTGCTCGTACACTCCATTTACAAATTTGTTGAGCACATTTGGCCACCCACCGCACGGTATCCGATTTTTTTATAACATACCCGAAAGAGTTAACAAATGCGCCTCTATGAACCAACTCTACAACGGCTTTCTTACTAGGAAATTCTTGACGAATACTCAAATCCAAACTGTCATCCCATGGCTCTAAACTCTGACTACATTCAACAACAGGTGGTTCCTCAACATAATTATCACGCATATCCGATGAATCCACACCGTTACCCTCACATTCATCATCATCGTCATCCTCTTCTTCTTGATTTCCTTCTCCGTTGTCAACATACAATGTAATGGCATTGAGTCCTATTTCTCCGCTTCCATCATCATTACGCTGCGAATCTATATAGTTCATACCATAAGAGTTTTTCCCCGCTCTCGACTGTTGCTCGGACAGTTCCGATGTACTCAACAACTCCACATTCAAAACACTTCTACAGTTCTCATTATCTAAATGCGTTAGATACACCAACAGATCCTCATCATCACAAATAAACGACTTTTCCTCACATCCAACCAACCTAGCAATGTAACTCAATTGCAATTTAACCTTACTTTCATCTAACCCAAGCTTCTTGTATAACCTAGCTTCTACCATGGACATTGTTATCTCCTCAACTGATATCTTGAACACTAGACCATTAATGCGACATTCGCATTTATAATGTATGTTGACGTTGCTGCTCATTTTATCCTGCCAAACCAATACCAAAAAACTAATTCAATACTGTTTTTTGTTCACAATTATACCCTAATTGTTCCCAGTTATACACTATTTATTCCCAGTTATTTACTAATTTTACTATTTATACATCATCTCGCACTATTACTAGTTTTACTAGTTGTAATATCATCCCCAACCCAGATCGAACTCACCCATATCGCAGTATTACTAGTTTTACTAGTTGTACTATCATCCCCAACTCAACTCAGATCGAACTCGAACTCACCCAGATCCAGTCCGTTTTGAGATTTCAAAAATTTACAATTCACTACGATTCAACCACTGTAATGCATTTGTTAGCCAATATAGAGTCATATTCAACCCAGACACATTCGTTAAACACTCAAATTTCCCCAAAATCCCCAAATTTCCCTAAATCCCTAATTTCCCCAAAATCCCCAAAATTTACATCCATGATTCAATGCAACCAAACCTCAATTTTGGAACTTAATGCAGCACCGGCGGTGCAACGACGGCGAAGGTGACGTCGCCGGAGGTGGAGGAGGTCGTAGGCGGTGGCGAATGTGACGTCGCCGGAGGTGCAGGTGGAGGTAGAGGAGGGAGTGTCGTTCTTTTGGTTTTTTTTTTGTTTTTTATTATTTTAAAAAAAACAATTTAAGAGATTAGAAGGAGAATAAGAGGAGAAGAGATGACCAATTTCTCTGCAATTTCTCTCCAATTTCTCTCCAATTTCTCTTCATTAAGGGTTATAGAGATTAGAAGGGGACAATGTTGCCCAATTTTTTTTCAAAATGGATATATAAGACGATGACTCCTCTCTCTCAGATTTTCCATGACACTCCACCTCCGCGTCTATCTCCGGTGTGGCTACGACAACCGTCGCATCCTCTGGCGGTTTCCTTCGTGAATTTAAACTCATCTCAGCCTTTGAATCCCGACGCTCACGATTCTCTTTGCTTCGTTTCGATAATGAACCACAACAATTTGATTCTAACCAGAATCCATGGTTCTTCTGGTGAATCCTCTATCACCATCAATGTCTGAAACAAAACCCCAAGGGTCCTCGACTTGAGATACATGCGAACCAACACATGCATCTCCGGGGAAGCTTTTTCCTCAATAGTGAAAAAAAAAACCCAATGCAATTTCCTTGCATCTCCGGTGATTTTCTACTTCTTCTCTACTACAATTCCCGAATCAGAGCACACCCACTTTGATTCTATTTTTTGCAGCATCCGAGGCCTGAAATTTGAATTCACCAGCTCCGAAATATACTAATTTCCTGCGATTCATGCAGTTCTCTGCCTTCTTCAACTTTCTGGTACCAAACTCGCTGTCGATACCATCATAACTTTAAGGTAAGATTTTTCAGCTCATAGACATCTCTTTGTCGTGACCTTCTAGCCTAATCTTTTATCCTTTAAATTATTTTTCCTTCTGCGATACCTTAATCTCTAGCTCTTTTCTTTCAGCTTTTCCAGAAAAAAATTAAGTCTTTCCATCGCATCAATCATATACAAGGTAACCATTCTTCACATTTCCTTGCTTTTACCTTTTTGTCGATTTTTATCCATATGCAGAACATTGACTTTTGCAAGTCCTTTCCCTGTGAGATTTCTAACCGACTCGGATCTCAACTTCGGTCATCTTTTCCGACGACTCACCTCGGATCTCAAATATCCAGGTAACCATCTGATACGTTCCTGGCTCGGATCTAAAGAAAGAGATGAGGAACAGAAGAAAATGAAGAAGAAGGATCGAGAGAGAAGAGAGATTAGGAAGAAAGATGATAATATTTCATAACGATCTATTCGATAACCTTTCCAAAGTAAAAACAGAGTTACATATAAGTGCCATAAACAGTAATTGAAACTTAGATAGAAATGGGCCTTAAACTCACAGCTAGCCCAACCTATGAATTCTGCCAGCCCATTGATAAGAACTTATCAATACCGCCCCGTTGAAAACACCTTGTCCTCAAGGTGGAAGGAAGTCAAAAGGAGAATTGCCCATGGTTGAAACTGATATCCCAAACTCCATCGCCATGATCATGAGAAGTGTGATTGTGTCACCACCTGTTGTTGAAANGAATTGCCCATAATAAGATCCACGTTAACTATCCACAAAGTCACTTCACCTGTATTTTCCCACGGTTTACTAAGCACGGACAGTTTGTGATCACTTCCGGTCTTCTGCTTCCATTCTCCCTTTTTGCCCTTAATCGTGAACCAACTATTATCATGAAAAAAAGATATAGACTTCTCTTTCCAATTTATCCACGTGTCCTCAAGGTTTGCGAGCCACTGGTTTCCCAAAATCAAGTCAACTCCAGGCTGGTTCAAGTCGAGGAGAAGATAGTTCTCAATAATTTCCATGTCTTGAACCACCAAACTGACTCCAAAACAAACTCCTTCACTATAGCTACATCTTCCATGTCCCAAACAAACTAACGCCTTGTCTTCAACTCTAATAGACAACTTGAGACGAAGAGCCAATGCTTTGGACATGAAGTTGTTTGTTGCTCCAGAGTCAATAAGGACAGCTACCTTATGTCCTGAAATAAACCCATAAACCTTTAACCTCTTATCTTTGTCGCAATCTGTTACTGAAGATTGCTCGAATAGCTCTTCCCAGTCCGTTCCTTCATCCTTAATTTCTGGTTCCTTCTTATGATGTTTCGCCACGGTCCATACTGTGGTCAGACTCATCAACTGTTCTGGTGCACTAGTTCCACTAGAACTGATTAAGACCCTATGCAGTTCCGTATATGCATTTGTTGCCACTTCATTTCCCAGAGTACCTATCACAGAAGGTATCACTCTTCTCGAAGTGATGATCTCTTCACTTTCTTCTAACCATTGTGCAACATCCATCATTTGTATAAGGCTTTGAGGTCGTGAAAGACGTACTGTATTCTGTAACTGAGGTTTCAGCCCTAACAAGAACACCTCTTCCAAATACCTTTTTGGTAAACTGACTGACTTTCTACACAACGCTTCAAATTCGTCTCTATACTCTTGAACGGAACCAGTCTGATGAATTCCCAAATATCTTGATTGATTCGCCTGTTTGACCGGTTCAGTTGCTTCTTGTAGAATCATACATTTGAACTCTGCCCAATTACCAGGCGAGTGTGTTTCCCAAAGTCTCTTAATCCATAATCCTGTTGGTCCTTCTAAACTTTGATAAGCCACATGTAGCATTCTGTCTCCTGTTATATTGTTCTGGTGGAGATAATCCTCAAAGCAGTTTACCCAGCCTTTCAACTCAGCATCTGAACATCTTGATACTCTACAACCCTGACCTCTTGTAGTATTCTCTTCTCCTGTCGCTCTCTCATCAACTAAGGATCCCACTGGTTCCGCAAACCGCACTCTCCTAACAATAGAACGAGAAACTCCCTTTAACTCACAGTTTACATTCCTGATGTCAACGCCGCCATGATTAGCTTCACACTGTTTTCCTCTATCAGGTACGAGATTCGAAGGTTCATGTTCTGTGACTCCAGCTGCTGTAGTGAGAACTTCCAGATCCAGCAATCTCGGTAGAACTTCCAGATCCAGCCGTCCGTTCTCATTTTCCACCCCCATCGAATCATTTCGTGCCCATTCTGTCAAACCAAACGACCCTGGTGCGAGTCCATGAGTCCTCTCCATCACCCTTGCTCCATCGGTATCATCAGTGTGCAACAGACCTTGGAGTCGAGTCTTAGGAAGCATGAGTCGAGAGTGAGTTCGTGCTTGTTTACCTTGTCTCAGGCCATATCGTTCTATGGTTGGTGTTGTCGTCGCCTTTGAGTGGTGTTTCGGCCGGGATCTTCTTTTCCATCTTCTTTTCCTAATCTTGTAGTACCCTCGTTCCGATTGGAAACCATGGCTTATGTGATAATGGTGCCCGGTTCGAGCCTTGAAATCACTAAAATCGGAGGAAGCATCGTATGGGTTCTTGCTCGCCATGTGTTCGACGAAATGACCCAGAGGTGACTCACTTGATTTGGCCCCTGCGGGTTCCACATTTGGCTTCAATGGTGGCACGACTTGCTGAGTTTGAGAGATCGGTGGTGTCTCCCAGCGTTGGAGTCTTTCCTCCATCTTTTCAATACGAGCTAGCATCTGCTCGAGAAGTGAGATCGATACTGAGGATGCGTTATCCATATCCACGGTCGAGAGGAGCTTGAATCTCTGATACCAATTTGATACGTTCCTGGCTCGGATCTAAAGAAAGAGATGAGGAACAGAAGAAAATGAAGAAGAAGGATCGAGAGAGAAGAGAGATTAGGAAGAAAGATGATAATATTTCATAACGATCTATTCGATAACCTTTCCAAAGTAAAAACAGAGTTACATATAAGTGCCATAAACAGTAATTGAAACTTAGATAGAAATGGGCCTTAAACTCACAGCTAGCCCAACCTATGAATTCTGCCAGCCCATTGATAAGAACTTATCACCATCAAACTTGTGTCTATCCTTTTTCAATGTGACAACTTGAGATTTGACCTTTCTAGAATTTCTCTTTGCGAAACCATAAAACTTTAACCCGTGTTTATATCCTTAACAGCTTCTCCAACGATCTGCGTCGTCTTCTCCGTTGTGCCGATGATTCCAGGTAACCTTCTTGACCTGAATCATCTCCTCCACGCCTGATCTCTTCCATATTATATGAAACTCTTGTGAAACTCTAACTTGGTTTCTTTTTCCCTTTCTTCAGCTCCCCTAGAACCAGAATCAACATTCTCCGATTTCTGATTCCTCACAGGTAACCTGCTTCCTTTTCCATTTCCTTGAAATTTCATTATCGAATGACAAAACCTTTTAGGAACCAACATGTTTCTCTGTCTTTTGTCTTTGCTAGCATACTACAATAATAAGGTTAACTTGAAACTATGACTTGCTTGTGGAACCTTAGTCTCAGCTGATTCTCACGAGAGATCAACCTTCTCTCATGCTTCTGGTAATTCATTTATCTCCAAAATATCAACTCTCGACTTATATCCCCAAAATTCAAGGAGACTCACCGAAGAGCTAACCTATCTTCTCTTGAATCTCCCAACAGCTCCACCTTGAATAAGTATTTCCTTACTGCAATTCCAGCCGCCTCCAGGTAACTCCTTTAACCCATTAATCAAACTGATTTTATCTTATCGACATAAGAACACCTCCGAAACTGACCCTTTTCTATGTTTTTCTTCCTACGAGAGTACCATGTCGATAATGGAGTTACCTGGAGCTGAATCCCCTCTCAGACAATGTTGGGAAGCTCGCAACAAACATGAAACTTCTGTTCAGGTACTTCTTTACTTACAAAATCTGCTGGACTTTCACTTGTGTGAATCGTAGATAGAACGACATCTCCCTTAGCTCTACCTCCAAAGATACTCATTCCCAATATCTCTGAAACTTTTCTCAAGTCATTCTTCTCAAGTTCTCTGTTTGAACCTTCCTCTTCACCAGCACTTTTCCAGTGCTTTTGTTTCTTACTGTTCAAGTAATAATCCAATGAAGATTCTGTCCCAGTCCTAGATTCTTTGTTGTTCTCCTTGGACTCAATTTCTTCTAAACTTTCAGATTCTTCTGATGAAGAAGAGTCTCCACCTTGAGCTGTACTTTCTGTTTCAAAACCATGAGGAGTTGGTCCATGAATCAGACTCTGACAGAATGTCACTTTCTTTGACTTCTTCCTTTTGACTTCTTTCTCAATTCTAGAAATGTTCTCCTCACTCTTAGCAACCGTGCCTTGTAGATAATAAAAACCGTCTTTGTATTTTCCAGATAATGCTTTCTTCCTACCTTTGTAGAAGTGCACCATGAAATTGTTTCCTTCATACTTGCAACCTAATTTTTCTAACAGCCCATAGGAAATCAAATTTCTACTCACCTCCGGTATGTATCTGACATCCGTGAGTATTACCTCAGAACCATTTGGTTTATGAATTCTGATTTTCCCAATTCCTTTGATGTCACCATGAGTGTTGTTAGCCATTAGCACTTTACCACCATCAAGCTCCTTGAAGTCAAACAATACTTCCTTGTCTGGTGTACTGTGATATGAACAGTCCGAGTCCATAACCCATTCTTTCATCGAATCTTGAGTGCTAACAGTTAAGATCATAGGTTCCTTAGAATCAGTTGCAACATTTGCAGAATCTACATGTTTCTTTCTTTGAGGACATTCCCTTTTCCAATGCCCTTCATCTCCACAGATAAAACAACCTTTGTTGTTCTTATAGAACCTTTGCTTTGACTTTCCCCTGCCGTTAGATTTTCCTCTCCACTGATTAGAGTTTCCATTACCATTCTCTGACCTTTTATATGTTCTTCCACATGGCTCAACATACAAACTGTCTGCTTGCCTACTTCTGTTGAGTAACCCTTTCTGCTTAAGTTCCGCTTCTTTGGAATAAGCCGAAGTGACAACTTCAGTTATTGTAAGTGTATCTTTTCCCGACCCGTACTGGAAAGTGTGAACCAATGGTTCATAATCTGCTGGAAATCCTGACAAGAGTTGAATGGCCTGATCTTCATCGGAGATGGTAACTTTGAGATTGTCCATATCTGCAACGAGTTTCAGAAAAATGTCAACATTCTCTTCTATCGTCTTGTCCTCTTCCATCTTGTAGCAAGAGAATTGCTTCTTCAAGTAGATTCTATTGGGAAGAGACTTTGTTTGATAATTCATGTCAAGTGCCTTCCACATGCCCAAGGCAGTGATTTCATTCATTATCTTCCTTAGAATAGGATCACTTAAGCACGTTCCCAATAGACTTCTCACTCTAAGATCTTTGTCAACCTTCTTTTGATCAATCTTTGTCTCTTGTTGATCAATTTTTACCTCTGACCCTTCTTGCTTTTTAGATTCTGACAAAACGGTAAAACCTTCCTGAATTACTGAAAGTAAACCTTGTATTTCAAGTTGACCCATCATCTTGTACTTCCACATACCGAAATCACCTTTACCATCAATTTTTTCCATCTCAAACCTTCCTAGAGTTGGTTCCATGGCTAACAGATTCTAATGACTTGTGATCTTTTCTAACAGGTGATGTAGCGGATCAGCCTTGATGTGCAATCCAAAACATGGATGCTCTGATACCACTAGTGAGGTTTTAACCTTCCTGCAACACCAAGAAAAATTTGAAAATCAACTAAAAACACAACAGATTTGTTCACCCAGTTCCCGGCCTCTAACCGGTACGTATGGGGAGAGATCTCTTTCCCTCAACTTCCACTATGAATCTGAGAAATACAAGCTTTGTTTACAGATTACAAGAAGAAAGACCTAGAGAGATGATGCTCAAAACCCCACGTTACAAGGTATAGGAGAAAGATATATATATATGCATCTATGTATCTATCCCTAAAGGCCTTTAACGACTTCTTATCTTATGGGCTTCGGAGGATAACACAGCCCAATTATCTCTTCTCTCTAATCTTCATGTAATCATGTAATAAGGCCCATCTGTATAAACCCAAGTTACGTTGGTTTGGTTTGGTCAACATTCACAGTCATAAGAAAGGTATAAAGTGGGCCATGAAATAGGATTTGCACGAGTTGTGCCATGGTAATGAAAAAGGTATCAAGAGGCTGAAACTACTTTTTGGCTCAGGTGTTTATTGGCAAAGACTGTTAGAGTGGTTAAATGTTCACTTCCATTAGAACGAGAACCAAGAAAATGTTGGGATAGAAGTGGTAATGCAGTCTAAGATCGCTCGGTATTGTGTTCTGAAATTAGGGTTGTTGCTCCCCCTTGAGGACAATGTGAGATTTTCAGGGGCGAGTAAAGGTAGGAACATGGGAGTACTTATTGATGTAGTAAAGAAGAAACTTAGGACTAATGCAGATGACGAGGTGACTAAATGTATATACAAGGGGCTGTTTCGTTAGACATAAAATACGAAGCTAAGAAACGTTAAAGACGATGCAAAGAAGGAAAACAGTTTCTCAGGAGATGTTGGGGTCACAATTTTTGTGGTCTTGAGGGAGTTGTACTTGCTCCAAATTGAAGTAAAGAAAGCTTCTCATATGGCTTCATTGGTGAAATCTAAGGTTAATTTTTCAGGTGGACAATTTGATTAAGAGGTTTTATGTACTATCAAAGGGTCTGAAGATGCAAAAACACTTAGGGGTTAAGGAACTTGAGATATGACTAGAGATGCTTTTGAAGATCAGACATATGACCAACAGAAACTACAGGTTGCTCCTTCATAACAAATTTGGGGTGAATACTAGTATTAAACACCATATAGTCGTGGTAATTGTTTGGTGAAACACAACTACAGCTAATGAAGAATTGACAGGGATGTGTATCATGGGCATGGGATTTACAATTAAGAATGAAGAAGGATTAGAGCAGAACGAAAAAAAATCAGAAAGTGCAGGTTTCCTAACTTCTTTAAGGTGTGGAGCGACGTAGTGTAAAAGGAGATTGTTTGTGAGGCAAAAAAGTTGATGAACATGGAAGAAGCCAACTTTGAGAAGGTCAAAACCAGGCCTTACTACACCAAGATGTACTATGATCCGTTTGAAAATGTTGACACACCAAAGAATTGGAGTCCAACTTGAAGCTGCACTTTAAATCTGTTTGTGATTACCACTTTGATTCTCCGAAAACGTGACGGATGCTAATGACCAGAACAGATATATATACATAAACTCGAGCCTTCAAATGCATATAACTCAGAATAACGCACGCAAAAGGCGCCGAAACTCGAAGTTTAGACTCACAATTTCATCTGAAAATGATTCAAAACACAAACTTTTAGCAGCAGAAACAACGATACACACATAGAGACGTGGTTTTTAGAAAACCCAGATCCGTTTATGCATGTATTAGATCAATGGCCATAGAAAATGTTCAAGAAAAAATGATGTTCAAATTTATGTAGAAATGGGTTAAATCTGAGCTAAAACGTATTAACATTAACGACAACGAACAAAAAGTCCAGTGCGATTTTGACAACTGATGACCAGGTGACTTCTAGACTCCGTGACGATGGAAACAGCTCAGTGACCTGAACAAAGATTTGAGAATCAACAAGCATTCAATTTGGCAAAAATATTATCAAGTTTAGAGAATTTAACCATGATCTTATACCTCGAAATCGCAAACCTCTCAAGGTTTTAACTTGTGTTAGTTTCGTTACTTTGAAGGTTACATTGAATCAACAAGCATTCAATGTGTTAGTTTTGTTACTTTGAAGGTTTAAAATGCTAGTGCAAAACTCTCAAGGTTTAAAGTGATACATTTTTCATCCATGAAAGTTTAAAACGCGATTTTCTCTTTTAATATATGTGGAAATACATAAATAATTGAAGAATGTATTATTTTATAAATTATAATATAGTTGGTATTTGTTTAATATTTGTAATAGATAGTAGAAAGAGAGATACTGTATTATTTATACAGGTCTAGGATATGGCCAGATATTCAAGGCTTCACGTATTTCCATATATATTAAAACTAAACAAAAGTTGATCCTTACCCGTCTCGTAATCTACTTTTACCCAAATTAGTGGAAGTTTGATTAATGATTTTCGCTTCATGGATTTCCTAAACCCATCCCATTATCTAAAATTAAATTATTGAACTGTATTTTATCGCAAGTACTTCAGATAATGAATTTCAATATCTAAATTAACAGCTTGTGATCCTTTTATGCTATTTCTAGTCTCATTTTCCGAAATAAACATGCATAGATCTAATAAAAATAGTAAATATGGTAACCCCTGATTTCATATGGTGCTGTGTCGAATTTTTTAATTTTGAATTTAGTGATATTTTATTTTCATGTTTTTCAATTTTGCTATAAATATTACGTGATAGTAATATATGCAACGTTTTCAAACTCGAAACGAAAAACTTGTTAAGAATTCATTTTTGTACATATAATTTGTGTTGTGTTTGAATAAGTTAGGCTTGTCTATTTGGAAGAAAAACTATGTCTCCGCCCGTAATCATAACTAAACCTTTTTCGTTCCATATTTGTTTTCGTTTAAACGGTTAACCGTTTGGAAGTGATTATTTGATTTCAACAGATAAAGACTCGTTTTACGTGTATGGGACAGGATACTCGAATTACCCGTTTGAGAATTTAATATTTTAAAACTATCCAAGATGTTGGAGGTGGGCCTAGCACCCCCAATTAGTTAGGCCCATCTTAATAATAAACCC
>PKML01054903.1:0-38763 GCA_002933935.1 Eutrema yunnanense
GCTATACTACGACAACTGCTTTAGTATCTGAATAGGGTATTAATTTGAGCATATCACTTTTCCAGAGAAACCACGTTATCTCTCGGAACGATAAAACTCCCTGTAATAGCAGCCGGAGTAAGAAAAATGGTCGAATTCACAGTGATAGACAGGTCAGCTCCATTCAAGGCCATCCTGGGAAGAACCTGAATACATTCAATGAGGGCTGTGTCCTCAACATACCACCAGTGCATAAAATTCCCCACCCAGCATGGGATCGCAACAATTAAGGGAAGTCAAAAGGAATAAAGAATGTGCTACATGGCAGGTTTCCAGATCGCAAAGGAAATTGTTATATACTAACTACAACGAAAAGATGAGCTTACATACCGCCTAGCCAAAAAGAAAAGTGGTCCAAGCTTCATCGGACCTCGCAAAGACTTTATCGAGAAAATCGTGGTCAACGAGTCTCATCCTAACCAGAAAGTAGGAATTGGGTCCGAGCTCTGCAAATCTCAAAAGGAACAGTTAATAACATTCCTCAAAGAAAATTCCGGCTCATTCGCATTGACAACAGCTGACATGCCTGGAATCTAAACCTCATTACACATGAGCTCAATGTGGATCCAAACCACAAACCAGTACTTCAACAGCGTCGGAAATTTGGACCTGATAAGACCGAGGCTGTTAACAGTGAGGTCACCAGGTTACTAAACGTTGGATTCATCAAAGAGGTAAAATATCCTGCCTGGCTAGCAAATCCGGTTGTAGTAAAAACGAAAAATGGCACCTGGAGAGTATGCGTAGATTTTACAGATCTAAACAAAGCATGTCCTAAGGATAGCTTCCCACTACCTCACATCGACCAGCTGGTGGAAATAACCACTGCAGGGCACCAGCTCCTCAGCTTTATGGATGCATTCTCAGGATATAACCAAATACAAATAAACCCTGAGGATCAAGACAAAACATCCTTCATAACATAACGAGGAACGTGCTGCTATAAGGTGATGCCATTTAGCTTTAAAAACGCAGGAGCAACCTACCAAAGACTTATGAACAAGATGTTTGCTAGCCTCCTGGGTAAGTCAATGGAAGTCTACATCGATGATATGCTGGTCAAATCTCTAAAAGAGGAAGATCACATAAATCAGCTGGGGGAATGTTTCACCTTACTAAACAAGTACGGGATGAAACTTAATCCTTCAAAGTGCACCTTCGGGGGTTGCCTCAGGCGAATTCCTAGGTTACATAGTAACTCAACGAGGAATAGAAGCAAACCCCAAACAAATCAGTGCGTTCTTGGAAATGCAACCTCCGAGCTCGGTAAAAGAGGTGCAAAGGCTGACAGGCCGCATTGCCGCGTTAAATCAGTTTATTTCCAGGTCGACCGATAAATGTCTCTCTTTTTACCAGTTACTAAAGGGAAACAAAAAATTCATATGGGATGACAAGTGCGGAGAGGCCTTTAAGCAACTAAAGGCGTACCTCTCCGAGCCCCCCATTTTGTCAAAACCAATTGAGGGTGAACCACTTTACCTATACGTAGCAATCTCCGAAGCCGCAGTAAGTGGCGTCCTCATAAGAGAAGAACTAGCTGAGAAAAAACCGATCTACTACGTGAGAAAATCTTTAGTAGACGGCGAAACCAGATACCCACGAATGGAAAAACTGGCCACGGCAGTATTAATCTCAGCTCGCAAGCTCAGGCCGTATTTTCAAACGCACCCTATCGTGGTGATGACAACACATCCATTACGCACAGTATTGCACAGCCCCAGCCAGTCTGGCAGGCTAGCCAAATGGGCCATCGAGTTAAGCGAGTACGACATCGAATATCGACCTCGGACAAGCGTCAAAGCACAGGTACTAGCTGATTTCATTATCGAGCTCACAACCAACAGCCAGGTTACCGGAACGAGTGTCGAGACATGGCAGCTTTATGTCGATGGAGCCTCCTCGAAACAAGGGGCAGGTGTGGGAATCCACCTTGTATCCCCAACTAACGAAGTCGTGGAACAGTCCTTCAGACTCGGATTCTCAGCATCGAACAACGAAGCCGAATACGAGGCCTTAAAAGCGGGTCTCCGACTCGCAGCTGGAATAGGAATATGCAAACTGAATGCGTTCAGCGACTCCTAGCTTATTACAAGCCAGTTTCATGGAGAATACGAAGCCAAAGATAGCAGGATGGAATCCTATCTAGCCATAGTCCATGAGCTAGCTAAACATTTCGAAGCCTTCAGTCTAACGCGAATACCGCAAGGTAAAAACACTATTGCAGATGCACTAGTAGCTCTGGCATCAACCTCGAATCCACTTGTAAAAAGAGTAATTCTAGTAGAATGAATTGAAAAACCAAGCATCAAAATCGATAAGGATATCGAGGATTCAATGGAAATAGACAATGACGATATGGAGTTGGACATAATAATAGCCCCAATAACAGGCGACCCCCCCCCCCCCCAAGANCCCCCCGAAGAAGGAGAAGCCGCAGACCCGGAGCCAGACCGGCTTGATGCCAGGCACGTTACCCTCCGCGGAAAAATGATCGCGAGAGCTGACTGGCGAGTAGCGATTATACAATACATTGAGGGGGGAGAGGCTCCCCCCCCCCCCAGCAAGTGGGAAGCTCGCAAGCTCAAAACCATAGCTTCAAGATATTGTATAATCAACTCCCGCCTTTACAAGCGAAGTGTAAACGGTCCCTACCTAGTATTCGTCCACGGGCTCGAAGCTTTTACGATATTATCAGAAATACACGGAGGCTCATGTGGCAGCCACTCAGGAGGAAGGCATTAACCATCAGGATCAAAAGGCAAGGATACTTTTCGCCCACCTTTGTTGCTGACTACGAAGAACATGCTAAAGCGTGCGACAAATGCCAACGGCATGCTCCCACGTTGCATCAACCTACTGAAAACTAATCTTCCATTTCATCTCCATACCCCTTTATGAAGTGGTCAATGGATATAGTGAGCCCCATGGTAACCTCGGGAAAAAGAAGGTATCGCTTCTTACTCGTCCTCACCGACTACTTCACCAAATGGGTGGAGGCAGGAGCTTTCCAGCACATTAAAGCAAACCACGGAGTCCCGTACGAGATTGTTACCGACAACGGTTCACAGTTCATCTCAAATCAATTCTTCGAATTCTGCAGAGATCACGGAATCATATTAACAACCTCGACCCCACGTTACCCTCAAGGCAACGGGTAGACCGAGGCAGCAAATAAGCTCCCTCGAGTCTTGTGGGCCTGCCGGACCTCACCTCGCAAAGTAACTTCAGAAACACCATTCTCCTTGTCTTATGGAATCGAGGCCGTGGTTCCCGCTGAGGTTGCAGTCCCCAGCCTGAGGATAGACATATGTCCCGTAAACAAGGAACTGAACAACGAGATGCTTCTCGACCAACTCGATGTTATCGATGAACGCCGAGATCGAGCACTCGTTAATCTTCAAAATTATCAACACGCGGCAGCACGCTACTATAATTCAAAAGTCAAACAGCGAAGATTTCGAGTTGGCGAGCTCGTCCTACGAAAAACCTACGAAAACACAAGGGAAAGGAACGCTGGAAAACTGGGCACCAACTGGGAAGGTCCATACCGGATCTCCGAGATAGTAAAGGATGGCGTATACAAGCTCGCAAGGATGCACGACAATACACCTGAAAGGAACTCATGGAATGCCATGAATTTAAAGAAGTACTATCATTAAAAATATTCTTGTAAAAATCGAACTACGAAAAGGCTTGATCCCTCCGCATGGTACGTAGGCAACCTCATAAGGGTGCAGCTATTAAAATAAAAAATATCCTTCCTTGAGCCTGTTAAAAGCAGCCTAAGACCTCTCAGCTACCATCTACAAGCTAAAAGCTTTACTCTATAAATGAACAGCCTTACGAGCTAAAGCGTGATACCATCTAGCACGACTCGACTTTGCTTCTAAATTGCAGAGTCACAACCTTTCTAGTCTCTAAATGACAACAACATCTACGTCTAAACTGTTTAGGTTACACGCATGCCTCTAAACGGCTTCGACCTTGCATCTTTAAATCGTCTGGTCTCTAAACGACCTGGGAGCAAGGTCTCTAAACGACATGGGTCTTTGGCTGAAAACCCGCTTTTGATCTAAAAAGACAGCCTCTAAAAACCGCAAAAATCATGAATAAAAGATTATCAAATCATAAAAGTAAATAAAGCCTCCTCAAAGGAGCATAAGTTCAAACCAAAAAGCCCACTAGGGCATAAACGAGTTCAACAAACAAACCGAAAAAGGGTTTAAAGGCCTTTCCAAGCACCAAGTTCAAAAGAACAACAAAAGACGAAAACAGTAAAGGTATCTCTAGCAAGCAGAATCAGCTGGTTTATCCTCCGGGGCAGGTTGATTCAAGGGCAGCAGGAACTCCTTCCTAAGCTCCTGAAAACCAAGGTCTAGATGATCATTCAATTGTGCGCTCGGCCCAGCAGGCAGCGTAATCGAGTCATCAGATACCTGAGGAATATCAATTTTACCCAGGGAAAAATCTGATACATGGACGATGGCAAGCTCCTCGTCCAACCTCAGCTTCTCAACCTGGATGCTCTTCTTTTCAGCCTCAAAATCGTTGATGGTCTGGTTGATAATATCATCAAGAAGAAGAATATTGGATTTACACTCCATAACCTGAGTCTCGGTATCGACCTCGATCTTCTTCTTCTCCCATTTATCCTTTATCCCCGAAAGAATGGCGCGATATTGTTTGGATATCTCCCTCCTCGCGGCTTTTTCAGCTTTCTTCACCATCTCCTTCTGCCACTTGGCAAGCTTCTTCGAGTCCTCTGTAACCTTCTCAACATGGACATTCAAATCCACTATATTTTCGCTGGCTGAACGAAGACCAACCTCAGCAGCTCCAGCTCGCCCCTCGGCAACACAGAGATCCACCTTCAAATCCTCATTTAATTTCTCCAACACAGAAACCCGAGCTTGAGCCTCCCGAGCGGAATCTTCCCATCTCTTGGCCAAAACAGCTTGGTCCTTAACTTGGCCTTCCAAAAGAGCAACCTCGGCTATCCTCTCCTCGTTCCGAGTGAGTCTCCTCATCAGCTCGTCCCTTTCAGTGACGAGGTCTGCAATGGTCCTAGCTGCCCTCTCCACCTCCTCGGGATGGGTAGCAGAACAGAGATCTTGCTCAAAAAAGGTAATCAGCTCATTGGCGGCGGAAACAGCCTGGGAAAGGAACATAAAAGTTCAGTAGAGAAAAACCAAAGTAACAAGGAGCAAAGTAAAGACATCAAAAACTACATGGCCCATCGCACTTGCGAACTGAACATAGCCCTCAGGCTTCTTCATGTTCCTAAGAGATGGCAAGAAGCAGGACGAAGGCCTAACACGCCTAAAGAGATTTGCAAGCTGAGATTTGTACTCAACAATTGCCTCAGGTCCGTCAAAATCGAACCTAAAGGCATTCGGAGAAATACCTCCACTACCCTGAGAACGAGGTGCCACATGCCTCCTTGATGTCTCCTCGCCATCAAACCCGTCGCCACGAGAGCGCTTGGAGCGAGACTGATGCTCGGCAGAATGACTCGGCTCTTTAGAAGACACCCTGGAAGCTGACTTTTGAGGACCCCTAGCTCGAACATCATGTTGGGTAACCTCGGCTTCATCACCCTTTGGCGGAATGCCACCATCACCATGATCAGCTTCAGGCTCACAATGATCATCTTTTTCAACCTCTTCTTGTTGTGGGGTCTCAGCACGAATGGACTTACCAAGAGCCTATTTGACCCTGTTATCAAGAGCACCGGCTAGCGTCGGGGCAGGGCGCAATCGCATCCTCTCCCTGTACGAAAGGCGCTGCAGCTTCTTAGGAGGAACCATCTTGCTGGATTCGGTGGAGCTCTCGCTACGAGTAAGATCAACCTGGGAGGTAGTAGGGGCAGTATCTGGCACCTGGGAACCAGCCGGGGGATCAATCTCAACGCGGGCTAGATCTTTAGCAACGGCCTCGAGTCTCGGGATAATGGACGGAGCGGGAGCCGGAGCTTGGATTTGAAGCAGAGCAGATGGAGTTGGAGAATCTGCAAAGTCAAGCAAAGGGGATTTAAATAAAGAAACAATTCTTAATCTAAAAAAGATAAAAATTTAAATCCCTCCAAACCTATAAGTCGGCAAGCAGCTGCAACGGACAGCCCGGGAGATTGACGTTCACGAGCTTGTTGAATTCTATCAAGGGAGAAACCCTTCCAGTCGGAACTCTCACCCTTGACAAGGTCGACAAGCCGTTGGACCTCAGCTGTTACTGTCTTTGAAGAATCAATTGACTCTGCACAAAAGAAAAAGGGTCACCATATTAGAACAAAGTAGTCAAGAGCAGCAATTAAGAAATCCCCATAAGGAATGCTCGGATCAGCATCTGAGGAATCGCGCTGACCAGTGATCTGAGCCCATGAGTGTCTAAGCACCGACTCGCCTTCAACGGATCTGCTGGAAATTCTGAAATAGAACCATTGCTCCCACCATTTGTCATCCCTCACATTGAATCTAAAGATGGATCGATTGACCTTTGCCGGAAAGTAGTAGGTCCCGCGAAGATGAGAGTTCCCCTTGACGTTAAAGAGCTGGCGAAAGACTTCGGTATCAAAAACGATCCCAGACTCCCTAGAACGCACCCAAAGTGCGACAAGGGACCTCATCGCACTAGGCATAAGCTGCGGGAGGGCAAGTCCGAGGTCACTGATGATGTTAGAGATAGCTGCTGGGATGGGAAAAGTAAGGCGACATCTCAGGAAGAACACGGCATAACCGCATGCATAACCCTCCGGAGGACTCTCCGGGGAGCTATCAGCCGGCGGGATGAGCAGATCGCCGATATCGAGTCCGCACAAGGAGGAGATATTCGCGAGCTCAGCAGCAGAAATTGTGCTCTTCGAATCAGAATCAAATCACTCGGCAAGGGGAGGAGGAGCATCCAGTAGAAGCCATTGCAGAAAAAAGCAAAGAAAATCGAGTTTGAAAAAGAAGGAAATTCGACCGGAAACGATGGAACCTGAACTTTCAGAGAGAAGAATATCCTGGGTAAAAACAAGAATAAAGTGAAGACAGTTCAATTAATGAAGTAAAAATAACAAAAAAAAAAGAAGAAGAAGGGGAAAAGTAAAAAGATATCATTACCTCGGTAAGTGGGAGCTGAGGCGGCGTGGGAAGTTGAAGCAATAAGAACCGCTCATTTATACCCACTCGTCATGTCATATCCCTTAAAAGTCGCGCATATGCTACATGATCCCTGCAAACTCGCCCTATGAACAAGCTAGAGATTAATCAGACGCCCGAGATTACGAGATCGTGCCAGTTGGAGGATCAATTAAATCCCGAGATCGCAGTTCCGCATCCTCAATGATAAATCATTAAAGATGTTGGGGGGCAACTGTTGGGCCCAAATTCCACACCTGAAGTCCAGCCTGATCAAACAGGCCTAGAATCAAGCCCAACTTACTCAAAAGCCTCGTAGAGCGAGTTCGCGATCTAGGAAGGAGCCGAGCACGAAGGGAAGAAGGAGATCGATGGGAGAAGGAGCTCGCAGCATGCAGGTCAAACACATTAAATGTGTTCTCCCCAAAATCAAGCTGAGCATTTAATCAAAGATCACAAATTCATTTCCATGTTTTGAATGAAATTGAGACGTTTGTATTTTTAAACTTGGATAAGTTCGAATGTGAACTTCATTGTAAGATACACCGAATTCTTGGCAATAATACTAATATACACATTTTTCTCTCTCAAATTCTTCTAAGCATTTCTTTATTATTTCTTCAAAAATACGACCTGAAAAGCCAAGGATTGAGGTTGTGAGATTCTGCTCACACAAGAAGTATAAGTATTTAGAACTTGTTCGGTCAAAGGCCCAGGTGAGATATTTCTCTAAGAAGTTATCTTCGTCTTTATGTATATACTTCGTGTGTTGTATAATTGCTTTTCTTTCTAGGTTGAAGCGCGGAAGAATGATATTATCCGGTCGCTAGATCGTAAGTATAGATCCATAGCTCGGGATGCCGAGGAAGCCGAGAAGTTAAAAGGGGATTTGGCTGATGTAAATGCCAAGGTTTCTGGCCAACTCGAGGAGGGAGCTGATCTGGAGGAGGTATCTAGAGCTCGAAGCCCTTCGCGCTCCAAACAAGAAGATGAAAGCCGAGGTGCTCAGTGCCAACTACGCTCTTAGCCATATGACCGTCGAAAAATGGAAGGTTGAAATCGAGGGTAAGGCTAAGAGGAAGAGGCTAAGGGCATCTCGGGATGTTTGGATGGCCGCGGAGAGGGGCCTCTAGAAGGAAATGGAGGATAAGGTTTATGCCCGTCTCCAAAAGATAAAGGGCTACATCGATGAGCTCGAGGCGGCAAATAAAAGGCAGTTCGTTTAAAGTCAAGTCACATGCACGAAGAAGTGCTTGGATCGGCTTGTGAGTAGAGGGACGCTCATTCCTCCGGAGACGCTTGATCATTACACGGCCATGGAGAAGGAAATGATGGCTGAGATGCAGTCTTTAGAGCTTATAGGGCTTGAACAGGGTGATTTTAAGATGTCCCCATTCTCCCTCAGTGGTATTCCTCCATGTCCCCATCTCGGTGTTGTTGGAACCGAGCACTACACCAAAACAGCGTTTTTCCTACTGCAAAAACAGACGGGAATCAGTCGTTAAACACCCTGGTACGACTGATTACCGACTGATTTTGCAGGTAGGTAAAGGTCTAGTCGCAAAATAAATCAGTCGTAAAATGGCTACTGATTTACGACTGATATCAGGCAATCACTATTCGGTCGCTAATCAGTAGCAAACTGTTACGACTGATTAGTGACTGAATAGTGACTGAATGTTGCTACTACTACAGTTGTAGTCGGTAATCAGTCGTAAACATATACGACTGATTAGGGACTGAATAGCGACTGTTGATTGCTACTACTTAGGTAGTCGGTAATCAGTCGTGAAATATAACGACTGCATTACGACTGATTACCTACTATTTTTGCTACTTATTTACGACTGAAATGAGCATCGGTTTTGTATATCTTGGCATATTACGACTGTTTACCGACTGTTTACCGACTGTTTACAGACTGTTTACCGACTGTTTAATTTTTTTTTTGGCTACTGAAAACCTATGAGTTCTTAATTTGTTTAGCAGTTAAATTGGGTTGGCAATAAAACTTGAAACTCTAAACTCTAAACAGAAGTGAAACAATCTGATAAACATAAACATCAACATCAAATATTATACACCAAGCTACGAATTCATACAACAAAATAACATAACTTTCATGTTCTAAACCAAAATGGAAAAACAAGTTGTTTTGAATTCCAAAAGATAACATAAGTTTTAAGTTTAAAGTTTCAAGGGAGAAGGGAGAAAGAAGTTAGCTAAATCAGTGGAGAGGAGAGTATGGACCATCAACATCTGTTTCTTGGGCAAGGAAAGCGAGGAAGCGGTTGTCCGTTTTCAAGAACTTGTTGACAATCGCAAGCTCGGCGGTGTGGGCCTTTTGAGCAGCTGCAAGTCGAGCATTATCTGATTCTTGCTGGGAGATATGAGCAGCTTGTTCCTCCAATTTCCTTTGAGCCGCTTCAAGCTGTTGTTGCATATGCTGGAAAGAAGCAGAGGTTTGATGGTGTTTTCCCTTTCCCTTGAGCTGATTCTTGAGGCTTCCAATGCCAAAGAGGTCTCCTCTATCGTTTGTGAACGTAGACTACCAAAAGAAAAGAAATAAAATTAATAACAAACACTATCATCAATCAAAATCCAAAACATAACAACTTAGGGAAGGAAGCAGTTAACCTGAATAAAAAGCTCGTTATCCTCTTCAATGGATAGTTGTGGATGACGACCATCAGAAATCTATGTGGTCCCAGACTCGAGGTTAGACATCTTCTCTTGCTTTTTCTGCATATAGAGCTCAGCAACTTGCTCTGCTTTTTTATCTGCAAAGGTCCCATCCTTCTTCGTATTAGCCCTGATGAAAACCTCACCGAAACTCACTGGTCTGCCTAATTCCTCAACCTGACATGGAAATCAATCAGATTTAAACTTGAAGTGTTCATCATGAAAGAACTCCACAAGATACAGTCAACAGAGTAGCTAGATCACCAATAGCCAATCGAGAAAGAACTCAGTCAACTTGAAATGAATATTGATTGACAAGAGCAATGAATACTCAAAGGTTTCTAAGGAAATAATACATCTTAATACACTAAAACATGGTAACTTATGATTGTAACTTGGAAGTGTTGCTCATGCATAATAGTCTTACACTTGCAAGACCATTAGCAACCACTGTAATCAAGCCTCAAAGATGTCTAATTATTTCTGAAGAAATAAAGATAAACCTCAATATCCAGCCTCAAGAAATAACAAAATCAAAATTGTTTCAAGTGACTTACCATTTCTTGTTCGATTTGGCGGTAAGACTTCTGTCCAGAGGCATGTTTGTGAGGCCCGAGACCTTTACGGTCAGACATCCGAGCTGCTGAGGTTGTTGTACTCTTTGTCATTTGTTCATCAGTCCTCCAATGTGCTTTCATTTCTTCCCATATCTTATCAGTGATCCATCTAGGTTGGTCATCATTACTCCTTGCAGAGCTCACCATGTCTTTCAAGCGAACTTGAAGTATGGCTTCGAAATGCCCTTGAACCAAACCTGTTAAAGAAGGATCCCATCTGTGTTTTTTCTACAAAAAAAATAGAAAGATTGGTGTTAGTCTATATAAAGCACATACATGTATTAAACAGAAGTTAGTGTTTAGTTTGAGAGAATGTTACCGCGAATTCAACGAACCATCGTTCTACTCTTTCCCTAGGCACAGAAGATAAACTGTAGTAGGGGCCATCAAACTTATTAGTGAAACACTTTGTAACCTGCCTGGTCAGTGAGGATCGATCAAAACCAAACCTACAAAAACCAAAGCACACAATATCATGTAGGGTTGAGTCCGAATGATGACACAACATCGATACTATCACAAAGCATTAGAATATATATCTTGAACAATTATCGACAACCAAAACATAAGAATCCTTCACTATTCAAAACCAGGACTCCTAAAACACATAATACAAGCTTGACATGTATTAACAACTAATTAAAGAGAAAGCAAGAAATTACCATGTTGAATTAGGCTGGACGAGGTCGGGATCGAGAATGGTGATTATCTTCGGCCTTGGCGCAAGTAGCAGCGAGTTGAGAGCCTCCATCTGGTCTTGGGAGAGATTAGGCTCTATCGGAGCTTCGACATTAGGGAAACCTCCATCTTCTTTTACTGTGTTGTGGGAATTTTGGGCTTGAGAACTGTGATGAGATTGAGATGCTAGATATGGAGGCGATTGATATGGTTGAACTTGAGGCGCTGCAGATGGAGGTTGTTGACTCGATTGAGCTGGGCGTTGCGGATCTTCAACCGTTGGAGCTGCTCGATTCGCGGAATACACATGTGCCGGAGTGTGAACCGCTGGAGATGCTCCAGAAGGTGGAGCGTGTGGATTTGCAGACGATGCACGCAGTGGAGGTTGAGCAGAATGAGATGATGTAGACGGACTATTTGAGGTCGGAAAGAGCTTCCTCGGTGGAGGGTAATCTTTGACAGACGGACGATTGTTGTTGGGGAGAACCGGCGGGACAGTTTCTGATGGAGGTTTTGGAGAGAAATCATACCGAGTGGGTAGATTGGCCGGTCTGGCTCTCGATGCTGTTGGTTTCACAAGAAGAACATTCTTCCTCTTTCCACCCATCGCAGAGTGAGAGAGACAGAATCGAGGAAGACGAAGAGAGACAGAATCGAGGAAGACGAAGAGAGACAGATCGAGGAAGACGAAGAGAGACAGAATCGAGGAAGGAGGAAGACGAAGAGAGACAGAATCGAGGAAGGAGGAAGACGATTAGGGTTTCAAATCGCAGAGAGAGGGTTTCGTATCTGAAACAAAATTTGGGCCAAAAATTGTCGTATCTGAAACAAAATTTGGGCCCAAAATTTTGGAGGGTTAATTTCCCGGGTGAATGATCCGAAATTTTTGTTTTTTTTGGCCCAATCAGTCGTTAATCAGTAGGTAATTAGTAGCAAAAGTTTTTTAATTTTTTTATAATTTTTTCATAATTAACCATAAACAACATTATAATACACAAAATAACTTTAATTTTTCATAATTAACCTACATCTTTTGAAGCTATTCAAAACTTTCTCTTATGAATCAAATCTTATGAACAAGTTTTAAAAATCTTATTGCGACATATGCAAGTTATTGAGCAAGTTAGACGTTGAGATAACATATGTTTTGGTCTAGGCCGGTTTAGTGTTTAGGGTTTAGTGTTTAGGGTATAGGGTTTAGTCTTTAGGGTTTAGCCCGATTTAGGATTTAGTGTTTAGGGTTTAGTGTTTAGCGTATAGGGTTTAGTCTTTAGGGTTTAGCCCGATTTAGGGTTTAGTCTTTAGGGTTTAGTGTTTAGCCCGATTTAGGATTTAGTGTTTAGGGTTTAGTGTTTAGGGTTTAGCCCGATTTAGTATTTAATGTTTCTTGTTAACAAACCCATCTTTTGAAGCTAATCAACACTTTCTCATATGAATCAAATCTTATGAAGAACAAGTTTTAAAAATCTTATCGGGACATATGCAAGTTATTGAGCAAGTTAGACGTTAAGATAACATCTGTTTGGTCTAGGCCGGTTTAGGGTTTACCGTATAGTGTTTAGGGTACAGTTTTTAGGGTTTAGTGTTTAGGGTATATTGTTTAGGGTATAGAATCTGATTGCAGACCGGATTAATTTTTTTTAAATGGGTTTAGGAAAAGCAATCATTAACCCAATTTAAGACCCGATTAGGATCCGTTTCCAAACCCGATTAAATTATAAAAAAAGGTTTGAGAATAACTCCGCACCCGATACTCGAACCGTGGCCTGCTGTATAGTGCGTGTTACCGCTGGGCTAGGTAACTCATTCGTGTTTTAGACAACAACGATTTTAAATCCACTAACCCGACGCCGTTTCTTTCCCTTTGTGAAACCCTGAAAATCCCTTTGGCTTACATCGTCGCACATCGAAGCAAAAAAACCTAAATCGCAAATCGAAGAACAAGATTGTTCCCTAAATCGCAAATCGAAGCAGAAATCTCTCTATATCTTGTTTTCGTCTATGATTCAACATGGGTGACTCTTCTGGAAGTTCGAGTAGAACATCAAGGGGTCCCTGGGGAAGAGGAAAAGTGATTGGATTTCCAAAAATTTGTTGGTGTGGGCAGAGAATCGTCTCGAAGTTTTCACGATCTGATGCGAATCCATTCCGGCGATACTACCGGTGTGGCTATGCTGCACAACTGAAGGTGAGCATTGGTTTAGTTATGTTTTCATATTCGCCATTTGTTCTTTATAAAGCTTGAATGTGTTTGATTCATCCTGTTTTATGCAGCTAAATAATGATGATCATGTGTTCAAGTGGGTTGATGAGGCAATTACTGATGAGTTACAACGACTGGATTGTAGAATTGGATGTCTTGAAACCGAGCTCAAAGAGATGAAGGTGGTGCGTAGGTTGGGGATTGATGAAGACGAGTTTGAGAAGAGGTTTGAGGATCGTTACAATGAAGCCAAATCAAGCTTCCTGAAGTTAGTTATCGTTGTTCTTCTTGGGTGTTTGCTAGCTGTCGTTGTTGGTGGCATAGTTAAGGCTAGGATGACTGTGTAAGTTAGATATGTTATTGCTAAAGCTTGAATGATTGTGTAATGTCTGTCTTGTGCTTGTAATGTCTGTCTTGTGCTAGGATGATTGTTGATTTCCGGTTTGCATATATTAGGGCATCTGCATTTCCATTTAGTTTGTAATGTATGTCTTGTGCTTGGAATGTCTGTCTTCTGCTTTATTGATAGG
Organism: Eutrema yunnanense; assembly: GCA_002933935.1. Taxonomy (NCBI): domain Eukaryota; kingdom Viridiplantae; phylum Streptophyta; class Magnoliopsida; order Brassicales; family Brassicaceae; genus Eutrema; species Eutrema yunnanense. The sequence continues at coordinate 13,868 of PKML01054903.1, forward strand.
CAATTAGTATGATCTTTCTTTATATGTTCGTAAGTAAGGTATCAGATATGTAGCATCAGTTTGCAATGACCCTCTTGTTGCAATGAACCTGTTACCAATATGTAGCATCAGTTTGCAATGAACCTGTTACCAATACGTGCGATCCTGTTTGCAATGACCCTCTGGTTGGGAAACACTGCCTATCAATTCTCACACTATGAAGATCAGGTAAGTTATTCTCTCTTATGTACTGCAGGTAAGTGAAATCGAAGAACAACCCATCTATGTATTCTCACACTATGAAAAGGCTAAGGACTAATGTATCTTTATGTGCCTCCTTTTGCAGTGCTATTTGCTTGTTTGTACCATGGATCTGTCTAGAGAAATCGAAGATGGACGGCAATGGAAGATGTTTGGCAATTTTTTATGTGCCATCTATGTTTGAAAGCCTAAGGACTAACGTAATTCAAATTTTTTTTTTTTTGTAAGTTAACTTGTAACATAATTAGAGCAAACTTGTAACATAATTAGAGCAAACTTGTAATAAAAACTTATTTATTAGCCAAAGTTGTAAAAACTTATTTATTACCCAAATTTGTAAAAACTTGCAACATAATTAGAGCAAACTTGTGAAAAAAACTACCATTACAAATTACAAAACTTAAGATATCACATAACATAATTAGTACGGTGCTACACCTTCTACATCTTCGTCATCAGAATCGGATAAGTTACACTGGAATTCGTCAGCTTGTTCCGCATCGCCAACATCGTAATCGAGATTTACTGGATTTACTCGTAGTTGTGAATTCTCGACTACGAGATCTTCAATTGTAGTCAGCATTACATGATCATCCGTTTCTTGTTGTAAAAGAGTAGGTTCCGCGTCTACATATTCTCCTGAAATATTTCCCCTCGGGTTTACTTTAACAACATTGTGCCACACATTCTTTGGTTTCTTCTTGTATGGGTAAGGGATATAACAAACTTGATCCGCTTGAGAGGCTGTGCAATATCAATGTATAAAATCAGACATATATATAGGGTATCAAGAAAGTGATAAACGAGCGAACGTACCCAGAATAAATGGTTCGTATTTATTGTAGCTTTTCGATGGAAGAATGTCTACAATGCCACCATTGCCAATCCGAGTGCCTCTACCGATCACAGGGTCGTACCACTTACACTTAAAAAGTGTGATTCTCAAATTAACCACCCCCTCATACTCGAGTTCTATGATATCAGTTAAGATACCGTGGAAATCAGCTCTGTCAGCTGCATTACTGTAATTCTCTCCAGTAACACATACACCATAGTTACATGTCTTTCTTCCCGCGCTGTTATTCTGGGTATGAAACAAATATCCTCTTGTATAGTAGATGGGCCAAGTTTTGGCCCTTTTCAGGGGTCCATGAATAATGTCGTGCACCCACGTTGGAAACGGAGTTGTGGCCTTCCAGTAAGAAACCTGCATATGAAAAGTCAATATAAAATATATTGAAGTACCAATAGTCAGATATCAAAAACATATAGACATACATATTCTTGGATCCATGAAGGATATTCTTCAGCTCTTTTCGCCAGGATTTCTTTTTCAGAGAGGTCCGGATATTGTGTACTAATAAAATCTTCGAAGAAACTATGTAACACCATAAAAATATATGAGAAATCGAGTATGGACTATAAAACATTTTAAGTTAAAGCCATTACAACTTATACCTCTCAAGTGGCTCGAAATAACCACAATTTCGCAAAACATATGCATGTGCGCATCGATAGTCTTTATCTGGAAGCCATATTTCCTGCATTTCGCCACTAGGCCGACCTACATGAGTAAATATATCGGGGACTCCATCGAAATGATATTCGGGGACTTCACCTTCAGCAAATCGCCTTGACCTGACCAAAGTAGTGAAAATCTTTTTATAAAAGCTACAGGCGTATATATACCAAATGGCTTAATGAACATGTGAATAGTTATAGCTTTTACCTTGATTTCGTTTGTATACTCGAGGGAAAATAGTGCTCTGTAAAATAAGATACCTCCTCCCTTAGATATGATTGAACAATCGATCCTGCTGCATATCTGTGGTTCTTTGATTTCCCTTTCAACTTTTTGAAAAACCTTTCAAACGGGTACATCCACCTGTATTGCACGGGGCCTCCTAATTCAGCTTCGTAGGGGAGATGTATAGGTAGGTGCTCCATCACGTCGAAAAAGGATGGTGGAAAGATCTTTTCCAAATTGCATATGATTAAAACTATGTTTTGTTTAAGAATTTGGACGCGACTTTTCTGCAAAGTTCTCGAACATAAGTCCCGGAAAAATGCTCCAACCCCTACAATACAAATTGAAACAGCAAATGGTTAATATAAATTACGATAATCATATTTACATAATTTATTTTCCTAAAACAATAAATTATAAGTAATTAATTAGTACCTGATAACGCAGTGTGGACGTTCCGGTCTAGTAGTTCTGCAAAGATAAATGGAAGTAGCCGCTCCATAAAAACATGGCAGTCATGACTCTTCATCCCAGAAAACTTTTCATTAGCCAGATCAGCACAACTAGCTAAGTCTGAAGCATAACCATCTGGGAATTTTACCGATTTTTTCACACATTCCAATAAATTTCTTCTGGCTTCGTCTGTCAATGAGTATTCAGGAAAAAGGGCTCTACCGTCATCATCAATATGTAAGTGTGGCCGAGAACATAATTCTTCTATATCCAATCTTGACGGGATGGTGTCTTTCGATTTACCCTTCCCACGCATAAGAGTGTTCATGATGTTGTCAAAAAAATTCTTCTCTATATGCATCAAATCGAGATTATGTCGAAGAGTGAGCTCCCTCCAGTACGGCAATTCCCAAAATATGCTTTCTTTGTGCCAGTTATGCTCTTTCCCAAAGCCAGGTTTCTTCTTATCATGACCGTTGCCACCAACATCCTCTGTTTTCGGTGGCTTTACACGTTTCAACCCGTATAAATAAATTTGCTCACTGGTTAAAGACTCTGGTGGATAGTCTTTCTTAGCGTTTCTCTTCTTCAAAAAGTCTTTTGTATTCTTCCTTAGAGGATGATTATGAGGAAGAAATCTTCGGTGACAATCGAACCAACACGTCTTTCTTCCATGCTTAAGATAAAAAGACTGTGTATCTTCCATGCAAATTTCTTCCTCATTTGCTTCGTGCTCGGCGTGCCATCTCATTGCCGCTGCAATCTTCTCGCTCTGATACATTCTCTTTAATCTGTCAGCTATATGGTACATTGGTCCTACGGTTTTGCTCGTTAGGCATCCATCTTTTTGAATTACAAAACCGACATTGATCTAACCGATCATCATCTTTCCAGAAGATCATACAATTGTTAATGCAAACATCAATTGCATGACATGGGAGCCCCAAATTGCGCATCAATTTGTCTGTCTCGTAATGTGAACCGGGTGCCTGGTTTCCTTCTGGTAAATAATCTGTCAAGATACCGCATACTGAATCCACTAACTTTTCACTCATATTATGATATGCCTTATTTTGCATGATTCGAGCAGCTAAAGATAACTGCGAGTGACCTTCACGACAACCATCGTATAATGGAGTATTCGCTCCATCTAACAAGTTGTAGAATTTTTTTGAATGATTACGTACCGGTTCTTCTACATTTTGATAACTTACATCCTGATGATAGTAGTTATCAAAACTCACGCTAGCACGAAACGAATCATTCACCATATCCACATATCTATCTTCTACTACATTACCCACATCATCACTCCCACTTACATGCGTCCTATCAACATAACTCGTTCCTAAATCCATATCCAGTTCTTCACCATGCTTATACCAAATATAATAATCTGGCATAAATCCTCTACTATACAAATGTCTCAAAACTCTTGCACCGGGGATAAATTTCTCATTCTCGCAAACAAGACAAGGGCAGTGAAACATACCGCGATTTCTCTGCGCTAGAGGCTGGCTATTTGCAAATGCCACAAATTGATCCACCCCCGCTGTGAACTCTACCGAGAGATTTCCCGTCGCTTCATCGAACCTATTATACATCCACTCCCGGAAATTACCATAATTGTAATTTCCCGACATTCTAAGTTGAAAAACCTTATTCTCTCTTTGATTTGTGTTTATAAACTCTTTATTTGCTTTGTGTTTCTACAATTGTGACAAGAAAATTCGTGTATGGCAAATATATAGAAAATTTCCCGACTGATTCCCGACTGATTCCCGACTGCAAATCAAATTAGGTACACCAACCACCAAATGAATTCAACGTGTTTTACATCTACTTTTCGCTAATGTATTGCTACTGATTTGCTACTGTTCTACGACCCACCGAATTCGGTAGCAAATCAGTCGCTAAATTACTACTGATTAGCTACTGCATGTTTCCGACTACAATTCAGTCACTAAACAGTCGTAAACCTGCTACACATTAACGACTGATATTTTTAGTCACTAAATACCTACTGATGTGCGACTGTTTTAAAATAGTCGCAAATCAGTCGGGAATCAGTAGCGTAACAGTCGTTAAATTTATCGACTGCCTAACCAGTAGCAACAATCAGTCGGAAAAACGCTGTTTTGGTGTAGTGGAGGTGCCGACCGATATTGACGAATGGGGGTCAATGGCTTCGAGCATCAGTCACGAGATGTCTGAGGAGCTCAGGGACCGCAAGTCTCCTTAAGTTTCCTTTCTCTTTCTTTTTTTTTTTATGTCTGATAAGGCTTTGAACTGCCCGTTGAGGCATTTTTTGTAATTTGTACTTTGTTTGCCCGAGGGGGCGTTTAAACCTTTGCCTAAGGAATATAATGAGTTTTATGTAGTCAATTTTGACTTTGAATTATTGATTTTGGATTGTGCGAGTTTTCTTTATAAAGTTTTAAAATGATACAATCTTCTCGAATTCGCTAATGTTCCATAATTGGTGTCGTACTTAATACGGTCTTAACCTGGGCGCATTAGTTGAAGTCGGATTTCGATCAACTCGAGATCGGCGATCGTTTACAGGTTTGAGATTGTTTAGAAATCGGCTTATATAGTTTGCGATTGTTAAGAAATCGGCTTACCAAATTTGCAATTGTTGTGAAATTGGCTTAGTTTTTGTGAGAATGTGTCGTTCGGCTTCAGCCCAAGAGCTCGGCATGAGACTGCGAAGATTTACTCATCTTAGGATACTACTAGTTCGGCAGAAGGACGTATGACTTGTTCCCTCTTTCGAGGGTCCGTAGGCATCCCACACCAATCCAATCCAATCCAATCCAATCCAATCCAAAGTTTCATTGAATTCCATGATCTTTGGATTGGAGTTCCGTCCATTTTCATAAGTTCGTAGATGACGGGCTTAACAACGCGCATGATCTGGGAAGGTCCTTCCTAGTTAGCACCGAGTTTGCCGGCGTTCCTCTCTTTTTTGTTGTGTTAAACTTTGCGAAGGACGAGGTCGCCGTCCTCAAAGTGCCGACCTCGAACTTTTTTGTTGTAGTAGCGAGTGGCTAAGTGTTGATAATTCTGGATTCGGAGTAGTGCTTGTCCGCGCTATTCTTCAAGTGTGTCCAGAGTATCAAGGAGAAACTTGACGTTGAGATCGGGATTTTAAGTTAGCATTGTTCGACGTATGCCAGGAATATCGAGCTCGGCTGGACATATAGCCTCTACGCCGTATGCTAATGAAAAGAGGGATTGCCCGGTAGAACTGTGAGGTGTGGTGCGATGGGACCAAAGGACTCCATCGAGTTCGTCGGCCCAAAATCATTTTTTTTTGTCAAGCCTTTTCTTGAGGCCATCGATGATAGTCTTATTGGTTGCTTCGGCTTGCCGTTTCCAGGTGGGTATCTCGGAGTGGAGAAACTTAGCCGGATTTTCCATTTAGCACAAAAAATCACCGAATAGAGCTGAGATGAACTGAGATCCGTTATATGTGATTATCTCGTATGGTACTCCATGTCGGCATAAGATGTATTTCCATACGAATTTCTCGACATGGTGAGCATGTATCTCGGGATAGGATTCGGCCTCAACCCACTTGGTAAAGTAGTCTGTCATGACTAAGATATACTGCTTCTGGTTGGTGGAACGGCGGACGGGACTGATGATGTTCATTGCCCATCGCATGAAAGGGTAAAGGGCTGTTGACATCGTGAGTAACTCGGTTGGGAGATTTATCATCGGGCAATGCCTTCAACTCGCAGGCCGCTAGCATAGTTGGCCAATAGTAGCTTGCCTTCTTGATTTTTAAAGCCAAAGAGCGACCTCCGGAATGGTTTCCACCGTCGTCATCGTGTACTTTACTCATGATTTTGTGAATATCTTTCCCGGTGACACCTTTTAAAAGGACACATGAGGCGCTCCATCGGAAGAGTTCGCCATTGTGAATGACGTAATGGGCAGATTATATTTTAAGTCGCTGAGCTATCCATCTATTGGTCATGACCGTTCCTTCGTAGATGTACATATTTATCTCGATAGTCCAGTCTTTGGGCTCTTGCTTATCTTCTGCCTCAATGTCCATAGGAGCATGGAGACCTTCTGATGCTTCGTCTTCATCGGACTGATCTTGGAGGTCTGGATCTCTCGGGATATGTCCGGTTTCGGTGTTCTCCCTGAACTCGGGGACCGGCCGATCTCTGGTATTGCGTTGGTTGGGATCGATGGCGGGGTGGATCTCGTAATCACGTATACGTGTGGTTACGTTGCAGGTAGCGGTTGGTTCGATGCTTGATCGTGTGATGCTTTCGACCGGGATGGTTTGTCGGAGATGAGGATCTGAGCTTGATGCTAAGGCGGCGAGTGCATCAGCTGGGGCATTTTCTCCACGGGGTATTTTAGTGAGGTCGAAGGTTTGGATCTCGGCTGCGAGCTCCTTTCCCAATTTTGAATATGCATCCATGCGATCGTTCTTTGTGTTGTATTCACCGCTGAATTGGCTGGCGACGAGTTGTGAATCGCAGAACGCATGTATGTGTTTTGCTCCGATTGCCTTGGCCAATCATAGTCCGGCTATAAGTGCTTCATATTCTGCTTCGTTGTTTGAGGCCTGAAACTCTAGTCGGAAAGATTGTTCCAAGATTTCTCCTTTCGGGGATTCAATGTGTATACTGAACCCCGGTGTGACGATGAGCCATCAACGTGAAGGAGACAATTTTCTGTTCCTGGGAGCTCGGTGACCGACAACTCTCGTGGTAGCTCAATGAGGAAATCGGCTAAAACTTGGGATTTTATGGCGGTCCTGCTTTTAAATTTAAAATCATATTCGCTTAGCTCGATCGCCCATTTGGCGAGTCTGCGATTATGGCGGGACTGGAAGTAAGGACGGAGTTTCCGAGCTGCGATGATTACGGCAAGTGCGAGTTTCTTGAGTGTTAGGTATCTCGTTTCGGCATCGTTTAAAGACTTGCTGATGTAGAAGATGGGTTTTTGCTCACCTCGATCTTCCTGAACTAAGACTCCGCTTATAGCTGAGACCGAGAATGCGATATATAAGTAGAGAGTTTCCCCGTCTTCGGGCTTAGCTAGGAGAGGTGGAGTTGACACGTATTCTATATCATTGTTACCGCGGAGTAGCTGATAGAAAGGTAGGCACTTATCCGTAGATCGGGAGATGAATCTGTTGAGTGCGGCAATTCGACCTGTTAGCTTTTGGACTTCTCGTTTCGTATTTGGTGAAGGTAGGTCAAGGATTTCCGAGATCTATTTGGGATTAGCTTCGATCCCCCTCTGAGTGACGATGTAGCCAATGAACTCGCCAGATGTGACTCTGAATGTGCATTTGGTGGGGTTGAGCTTCATGTCGTATTAGTTCAGAATGTCAAAGCACGTGTCGAGATATCCGACATGATCCTTGGCAATGAGAGATTTTATGAGCATATCGTCGATGTAAACCTCCATTGTTCGCCCGAGCTGGCTGTCGAACATGCGATTGACGAGTCTTTGATAAGTTGCGCCAGCGTTTTTCAGGCCGAAAGGCATAACTTTATAGCAATAGATGCCCTGATCCGTGATAAATGACGTTTTCTCGCAATTGTCGGGATGCATGAGGATCTGGTTGTAACCGGAGAAGGCATCCATGAAGGAGAGGAGCTCGTTGCCCGCGGTAGCCTCGACTAGTCTGTCAATATGCAGGAGTGGAAGCTGTCTTTCGGGCATGCTTTATTGAGGTCAGTAAAATCCGCATATTCTCCATTTACCGTTTTTTTTTACGACGACGGGGTTAGCCAGGCAATCGGGATATCTGACTTCGGTGATTGATCCTACTCCGAGAGTAGTCTTTCTACCTCGTCATTCATAGCTTGAGCCTTCTCGGGACCGAGCTTCTGTCTTTTCTGCTTGATTGGTTTGAAGGTCGGATCGATGGAGAGTTCTTGACAAGCGATTTGTGGGTCAATCACGGGCATGTCTTTGATTGACCATGCAAAGGTATATATATTTTTCTTGAGGAAGCGAATGAGGTCGCTCTTGATCTTGTCGTCCAGCTCGGCCCCTATTCCGACGTGCTTCTCAGGGTCGAGATCATCGATGCGAACCTAAATGACCGACTCTTGCTTCGGTAGGTCGGGGTCATGGTTCTTGTTGAGCAGGTCGGTTGGATTTGAACTGATTACACATGTGCGAGGTGCAGTTCTGAGTTTGCATTCTTGGACGGCGCATAGGCGGGACATTGATTGATTACCCTTGAGAGTGAAGATGCCGTGCTGCGTCGGGAACTTGACGCATTGATGGTAAGTTGAAGGAACGCCTGTCATTGTGAATAGCCACGGTGTCCCGAGTATGATGTTATAGATTGTCGGTTTGTTCAAGACCAAGAATCTCATTATTCTCATTTTTCCGCCGACGTACATCGGTATCTTGATCGTCCCCGCAGTCATAGTCTGTTCTCCAGAAAAACCAGTAAGAGACTCGATGTATGGTTTGATTTCAGAGTTCGGGATATCCATGTCTTTTAACGTATGTTTGAAGATAACGTTGACCGAGCTGCCGGTGTCGACCAGGACTCGTTCAACAGTAACGTCGCCGATGAGCATTTCGACGACTAGCGGATCGTTATGGGGCATGTGGAGTCCGATTGTATCAACTTCCGTGAAAGTTATTGGCACACCGCTCTCTGGAACTCGATTGTCTAGCTTTGCTGTAATTGCTTCGCGGCTGTGCTCTTTGATTGCCCGAACTGAGTAATTACAAGACTCGATCGCGCCCATGATCATATGAACTCTCTTCCGAACTTTCGGGGCCGTGTGATTTTTGGATTGGTACTCACGATCTCGTTTCGGCAGGTCGGTATCGGTGTTGGTGTCCTCCTTAGCTCGCTCGGAGTTATTATCCGTGCTCTGCTTCTTGGTACATTTACAACAAAATTTGTTGTTAAGTTGGGGGGCGGCCTGAGGCGAGACGTCCCCATTTTTGAAGCTTCGAAGTAATAAGTCCCTGAGGTGTCGGCATTCCTCGGTGCTATGGCCTTTCCTTTTGTGGAATTTACAGTATGACTCGGTATTGTTTGTTGATTCCTTTGGATCGTCTTGTTGTTCTCCGGGCTTGATCCAAGTGTTCCATGATTGTTGCGGAGGAATAGCGCTTACTTGATGTGTTGTGAGGCGCTTTTCGTACTGAGATCGCAGCTCGGGGGCTTCTTCCCTGAGTTTTTCCTTGGGTGAGGGCTGTCTTGAGAAAGCGTATTGCTTGTCCTTGGCGGCCCGTTCCTCTTCCTCTAGGATATATGTATGTGATTTATGGAGTGCTTCTTCCAGGGTTGAGGGTCGGTTTCGATGAATTTCCATGTGAAAGGCCGACAAATACCATGTTGCTTTGTAGAGAGCTTCGATCGCGGCATCGTTATCGATGGTACAATGGGTTACTACCGATTTATACCGATTTAAACCGATCCATGAAGTCACGTAGTGGCTCGGTCGGTCCTTGCTCGAGGGTCCATAGTTCGGCGTTCTTGGTTTTTGGCTTGATGAACATGGTGAAACGTTTGAGGAACTTGATTGTGAGCTAGGTGTAGTTGTTGATTAAATTTGTTTCGAGCTGTGAAAACCAATCGAGTGCGGTCTCGCCGAGATTTTTGATAAATAGTTGACACCGCGCAGCATCATATTCCTCATCAGTTTGGAATTTGGAACGGTTCATCATGATACCGAAGGAACTCATGAAGTGATGGGGGTCCGAGTTGCCTTCATGTTGTTGGATTTTAAACTTTTCCAAACGTCGGACCGGGATGTCAAGGATCGCGACCGGGATATTGGATTTGAATGTTGAATGTAGTTTTCTGTGTTTCCTGAATCACATGGTCGATCTCGGGCGCCGAGCTGGTAGCTTGATGGAATTTGGACCTCATATCCTGAAGTTGGGCTTTGACGATGTCGAGCTCATGATCCATGGATATTTGATTGGTCATGCGAGTTCCTTGATTATCGTTTGATCCGGGGGCTGAGAAGAGGGTTCGGCGGAGCTCGACGAGCGTTTCTTCACTAGGTCGGAGGGGTGTTTGCCCGAGCTCTGCGAGACGGTCGCTAAATGCTGTTTAAGTGGCGAGGAGGGAGTCAAACCGTTCGTCGTTTCTTTTGGTGCTTTCAGCGAGTTGTGTCGTTAAAGATTGCAGGAGGACGGTTAGGTTTTCAGGAACCGGGGTTGTGATGATAGGGACAGTTTCTGGTAGAGCCGGGTTTGGTGTTCTGATATGCTCAAATTAATACCCTAAACAGTACTAAAGCAGCTGATGCAGTATATCAGGGGTCGAACACAAGAACTCAGAGAAATCGCACAATATATTGTATAGTTATCAACCTTTGTGTGATCAGTCCCTCTTTAGTAGAATAATGGGATCGCTGGAAATTTTCCTAGCCCTCTACTCAGAAGAAAATCATTTCATATTTTATGCTCTTATTTATCAACTTATAACAGGGGAGAGAGATACCATTACTTTAACATATGGGTTCCTTTGTCAGACATGAATGATGAATCAAGCTCTGTAAACACTAACCACATCGATGAAGTGCAAAAATTTGGCTCAGGCTTCAGTAGAACTCTGCTGGAGACATGGATGTTTTATAGTCAACTGGTCAGTCCTTGGATTTTTCATTAGTCGATCTAGAGCTGATCCTGCAACACGTGCTGGAACGTCTGGTGTCGACCGACACACGGCCTGGTATCGATCGATACTAGGCTTAAGTCGACATGAACCTTTCTCAATCGCGTAGGGCATCGACCGATACTGATGGGCATCGATCGACACTCGGGCGATTTTGAGTCTGCTCCTTGTTCATCCTGACACAAAACGAAAAATAAAATAAAAATGCTTATATATATAGACTCGCCAGTGGGTTGCCTCCCACCAAGCGCTCGTTTAACGTCATTAGCTTGACTTTAACGCCATTCAGGCATTGGGTGCATCATCCAGAGGAATTATCTGCCCTGCTGGAATCGCGGCTTTCGCCCAATAGTGTTTCACCCGCTGTCCATTGACAGTAAACTCATCTCCTGTAGGACTAATCAGCAAGATGGCACCATGTGGTCTGACCTCCTTAACTGTGAAAGGACCTGGCCAACGAGAACGCAGTTTACCATAAAACAATTGCAAACGAGAGTTATACAGAAGTACATGGTCATTCGGCTCGAAAGGTCTGGAGATGATCTTCTTATCATGATAGGCCTTAGTCCTCTCCTTGTAAAACTTGGATTTCTCGTAGGCGTGGTGCCTAATCTCATCCAACTCGTTCAGCTGAATCAATCTCCTCTCTGCAGCAGGCTTGATGTCAAAATTCAGCAACTTCGTCGCCCACGCTGCCTTGTGCTCAATCTCCACTGGAAGGTGACACGCTTTGCCATACAACAAGTGAAATGGTGTAGTGCCCAGCGGTGTCTTGAAAGCAGTCCTATACGCCCATAGCGCGTCATCCAGCTTCTTAGACCAATCCTTCCTAGAAGCACCTACTGTCTTCTCCAAAATTTCCTTGATTTACCTGTTGGAGACCTCGACTTGCCCACTGGTCTGAGGGTGATATGGAGTAGCCACGCGATGATTTACACCATACTTCTTCAGCAACCTCTCGAAAATTTTGTTGATAAAGTGAGAACCACCATCATTTATCACAATTCGAGGTACTCCAAATCGAGGGAAGATGATGGTCTTAAACAGCTTAACGACCACCGAAGAATCATTGGTTCTGCTAGCAATCGCCTCCACCCATTTGGACACATAGTCCACAGCAACCAGGATGTACCTGTTCTCGTATGATGATGGAAAGGGACCCATGGTTCTGCTAGCAATCGCCTCAAGGATGAAATTCAGTGGCATCTCATGTCTCTTGCTGATCTTCCCTCTCCTCTGACAGACATCAAACTGTGAGATATAGGCATCAGCATCCTTGAACATAGTAGGCCACCAGAAGCCTGCTTGAAGAACCTTGGACACCGTCTTGAAAGTAGCAAAGTGACCAGCATACTCAGAACCATGGCAGTGAAAAAGAATCGCTAGTACCTCAGACTCTGCAGCGCATCTTCTGTAGATACCATCTGAGCAGTGCTTGTATAGGTAAGGCTCATCCCAGAAGAACCTCCTCATCTCGCGCATAAACTTCTTCCTTGCATACTTTGTGGGATACTTTGGCTCAGTCTCTACAGCAAGGTAGTTGGCAATGTTTGCGTACCATGGACGTGCAGCACTAGAGACAGCAGCTAGATAGACATCATAGGAGTTTAAGTGCTCTGCAGACAAAACAGGTCCNTCTTGAAAGCAGTCCTATACGCCCATAGCGCGTCATCCAGCTTCTTAGACCAATCCTTCCTAGAAGCACCTACTGTCTTCTCCAAAATTTCCTTGATTTACCTGTTGGAGACCTCGACTTGCCCACTGGTCTGAGGGTGATATGGAGTAGCCACGCGATGATTTACACCATACTTCTTCAGCAACCTCTCGAAAATTTTGTTGATAAAGTGAGAACCACCATCATTTATCACAATTCGAGGTACTCCAAATCGAGGGAAGATGATGGTCTTAAACAGCTTAACGACCACCGAAGAATCATTGGTTCTGCTAGCAATCGCCTCCACCCATTTGGACACATAGTCCACAGCAACCAGGATGTACCTGTTCTCGTATGATGATGGAAAGGGACCCATGGTTCTGCTAGCAATCGCCTCAAGGATGAAATTCAGTGGCATCTCATGTCTCTTGCTGATCTTCCCTCTCCTCTGACAGACATCAAACTGTGAGATATAGGCATCAGCATCCTTGAACATAGTAGGCCACCAGAAGCCTGCTTGAAGAACCTTGGACACCGTCTTGAAAGTAGCAAAGTGACCAGCATACTCAGAACCATGGCAGTGAAAAAGAATCGCTAGTACCTCAGACTCTGCAGCGCATCTTCTGTAGATACCATCTGAGCAGTGCTTGTATAGGTAAGGCTCATCCCAGAAGAACCTCCTCATCTCGCGCATAAACTTCTTCCTTGCATACTTTGTGGGATACTTTGGCTCAGTCTCTACAGCAAGGTAGTTGGCAATGTTTGCGTACCATGGACGTGCAGCACTAGAGACAGCAGCTAGATAGACATCATAGGAGTTTAAGTGCTCTGCAGACAAAACAGGTCCAAATCGCGACGGGTATCGATTGATATGCTCAATTTAATACCCTAACAGTACTAAAGCAGTAGTTGTAATATAGCTAGGGGTCGAACCACAGAAGACTCACAGAAACGCACAATAGATTATATAGTTGAGAATTAAGCTAAGCCAAACAGATGTAATTAAAAACAGTGCAGAAATTAAAAGAGTTGTATTCGATTGGGAAAATATAGGCTCAGAGTTTTTCTCAGGAAATCAATGAATGCAGCTAAATTAACTAACATGATTCAGATTACGCACGGTTCTTGAACTCAAATCACTAAGATATAATTAACCAACTGTCGTTGCGAGAATTATCTAAATCTAAATCCTAGGAATTCCAAATCTCTTTGCGAATCCTAAAGTCTAAATCAGCTTTAATAACAGGTTTGATATGTTCACAAATCAATTAAACCAAATTTCTTTGCGAATAATCAATTTGCTCACCTAAGGTTCTATCAGGTAATTAATCGCACTGTCGTGCCTAATCAATTATCCTAAGATCTAAGTTCCAGATTCGTCAATCTAGAATTAGCTTTGAACACAACCTAAGGCGAAGAACTAATTCAGATAGTGAATCCTAAACAGATAATTAACCTAGCATTCAAAGAAATCATTTGTGAGAAAACCCTAAACCTAAAGTGGATCTACTCAGACATGAAAATTGAATCAATAGACATGTTGGAATAAATCATCAATAGAATAATCAAAGAAGGTTTAGAGATCTGATCTCGGACGAAGGGAGATTCAGACTTGTCTCAAAACCAAAGTATAGAAAATAAAGCTTAGCCTAAAAGTGGCTGTAAAAATCCCTATTTATAACCTAAAACACGTTCTGGGCCATCTTGTAATTATCAAAGTCTTCTGGGCACTTTTGCAATTCTTCAACTCTTGGATAAAGTCGCATGTCGTGTCTTGCTGCGATGAGTGTCGATCGATACCAGGGGGTATCGATCGATACTCGACGTGAAATCAGGTACTCAGCAACACGATCTTTAGCTCTGCTCCAAACTGCTCCAGAAAGCTCCAATACCTCCGATTAAGCTCCAAACGTGCTAAGACCTGTAAAAGACTCTAAAAGACTACAAAACACTAGAAAGACTCTATAAAAAGGACTTATATCATGGTCTAAACAGGGTAAAAACCATGATATATCAACTCCCCCAGACTTAGCCTTTGCTTGCCCTCAAGCAAATAGAAGACTAAACAGAGAAAGAGGTTAGAAAACGCGGAGACTCACCTGTTCATGAACCATCGAAAAGACCCTTTTCCCAAGCATCCAAATGTCACCTGATCAGCTTTTGATCTAACCACCATGTACTTCTCCGTAGACATTCGCAGCTTTTCCAGACTCCACACAAAATCCCACAGCATTGTTCAAGTAAAGCCTTCATCGCCAGTTTCATCGCTGCAGCTAATATTCAAGAACCTTCTAGACTCTTTACCAGACAATATCATGACAAAGTAACCACCCTTTTTCACACTTTTTGTATCAATTTCTCTCCCCCAGACTTATTTCTTATTATGTTCTTTCTTTTCTTTTCAGCTTTGCATATACACATCAAGGTATGAGACGCGAGTATTGATGGTCTTTGCCACCAAATCCCCGGTTCTTCCCTCTCTATGTATCAAAGGATGTAGGCGAATAATGGCATCATAGGAAAATCCTAGCCTCGCTTCCAATCCTCTGTGTGATCATCCCCTCTTAAGTAGAATAATGGGATCGCTGGAAATTTTTCCTAACCCTCTACTCAGAAGAAAATCATTTCAATATTTTATGCTCTTATTTATCAACTTATAACAGGGGAGAGATATACCATAACTCTAGACACATGGGTTCCTTTATCAGATATGAATGATGAATCAAGCTCTATGAATACTAACCACATCGATGAAGTGCCAAAGTTTGGCTCAGGCTTCAGAAGAACTCTGCTGGAGACATGGATGTTTTCTAGTCAACTGGTCAGTCCTTGGATTTTTCATTAGTCGACCTAGAACTGATCCTGTAACAATGTGCACTCAAAAACAAAATCAAATCAATAGGTTCAAGCACATGATCATTATCTCCAACAAGTTTTGACTCAATAAAACAGTTTTGACTCGATAAAACAGTTTTGACTCGATAAAACGACTGACTCTAAGAAAAACGAAAACAATGTCAGCAGACACCTCCCCCAGACTTGAACAACACTGTCCCCAGTGTTATCTAGCCTAGAGTAGGTAAAAGAAGACAAAAGAAGAGGATAACCCAAAGAGAAACAAGAAGTTACCTTGCTGGAACGTCAAGTATCGATCGACACACAGCCTGGTATCGATCGATACCAGGTTTAAATCGACTTGATGAACCGTATTTTCGCGATCGGTGTCGATCGATACCAGTGGGGTATCGATCGATGCTATGCGATTTCGAGTTTTGCTCCTTGTTTATCTTGATACAAACATAAAACGAACGAAAATAAAAACAAAAACGAATCAAAAACAGACTCACCAGTGGGTTGCCTCCCACCAAGCGCTCGTTTAACGTCAATAGCTTGAGTGTAACGCCCTTCAGGCTGGATAAGAGTGAGAGCTTGCACCAAAACAGGCTCCACAACTCGACATTGCTATCTTCAGAGTTCTGCTCAACATGTTGTCCATGAACTCTTGTCCTTTCTCTTTCAGCTCAGAAGTAAGAAGGACTCTAGCCTTGGAGAATGGCTTCGATTTTCCTTTGCACTTGACCTTATACTCATTCGAATTCCCATCGCACTTCTGAGGAATCAATGTGATATGGGGATCCTCGACCTTGTTGCTCTTGGCCTTCTTCTTTGTTGCCTTAGTCTTCTTGGCAACTTCCTTGGGAATGCTGGAAATTTCAGCTGAGACGTCTGCGATAGTAGGCTTATCAGGAGGCTCTTCCAAAATGTCAATTGCTAGTGACTCTCCTGTGATAACCTTGATGCTAGAGACATGTGTGGGAGCACCTCTAGGGGGAATGGCATCATAGTAGACATCTCCGTCAATGTAAGAGAAAGATAATCTCTTATTAGGTGTGTCTATGATCGCTCTAGCAGTTGCCATGAACGGTCGTCCCAGGAGTAGAGAAACCTCAGATCCTTTGCTCATCTCCACAACCTGAAAGTCAGTGGGCACCAGACAATCTCCTACTTTAATACGCAAAGCACGGATAGTACCGTATGGAGGTGAGGTGGAAGAGTTTGCGAACGTGAGAAGCAAAGTAGGGGGGTCTTATATCAGCCTTCAATCGTTCAGCAATTTCCTTTGACATCACATTGACGCTATACCCTGAGTCAACGAGAGACTCTTTGAACTCGATTCCAGAGATAGAGCATGGCACTGCGAATTTCCCTGGGTCTTCCTTCTGTTTCAATTGCCGCGGCTGTAGTGACTTGCGTCTTGCCTCTATAAAGAGTGCCTTGACTTCTTCCTCAGTTTCTCTGCAGTCTTTGAAGTGACTCAGCAGAGGCCAGCCCTCTAGAGCTTCTTCAAAAGTGAACAAATGAGGTATTCTTCGTACCCTTTTCTCAAAGCCACGCAGCTGCTTTGGAGTGATAGGATCTCTGAGATGTTTAGGAACATGATTCACTTTCTTGGGTTTGCGAGCTCTTTTCTCAGCTCGTTCCTTAGCTCTCGCTGCCTGACACTTCGTTTCATAGTCTTCCCAAAATTGGGCGATATTGAATCGTGCTGCTACTACTTGAGGCGTCTCAGTCGAAATCTCATGTGCCTCCTCAGAAATCGCCTTAGTATCGATCGATACCAATGGGGTATCGATCGATACCAATGGGGTATCGATCAATACCAATGGGGTATCGATCGATACACGGGGTTGTGGATCCATTCGAGCAGACGTCTGGGCTGGTATCGATCGATACCCGGGAGTATCGATCGATGCTTGTGCGATTTCAGGAACCTCATCGAAATTTTCTGCACGTGAGCTGATGGCATTGACGTGTGCTCTTGGATTTTCAGTTCTCCCTGGAAGAAAACCTTCCTGCCTCTGCACAGCTGATGCGGTTTGAGCGACCTGAGTTTCCAGCTTCCTCAGGTAGAGACTGACAGCTTCAATCTTCCCATTCAGATGATCAACCTTCCCATTCAGATGGTCAATCTTCCCATTCAGGTCAGTGTACAGCGAGTCAAGCTTTCCATTGAAATCCACCTGCAACTTCTGCTGTCCCAGAAGGACCTGTTCCATCATGGATTTCATCTCATTATATGTGGATTTGGGAGAAACTGGTTGATATGAAGAATTCCCATAGTTGCGATTGTTGTTGCTGAAGTTCCTGTTGTTGTTGTACCCAAATTGCTGACCCTGAAACCAAGAACCACCAACATAGTTAACATCCTCCACTTCATCCTCAACAGCAAAGTGAACCGCTTTCTGATTCTTCCCGATCAAGAAATCCAGCTTAGCTTGAACCTGGGAAATCTGCGATGCATCAATTCCTCCAACCTGCTTCTTTCTGTCGAAGTCAGCATTCTTGGTGCTATTGCTAGACACCAAGTTCTCAATTAGCACAACTGCATCATCTGGATATCTGGTGTTAAAATTCCCATTACTCGCAGTATCCAGAGCCATCTGGTACCTCCAGTCGATCCCTCTGTAAAATATGCCAAGCAGCTGAACCTGATTGAACCCATGGTGCGGACAGTCTCTCTGATATGACTTGAAACGAATCCAATCAGCCTTGAGTCCCTCTGTTGGACCTTGAGAAAACTGGGAAATTTTGTTCCTGAGCTCTTCAGATCTCGCATCATCGTAGAAGTTGCACAGGAATGCTTTCTTCGTCTCTTCCCATGTAGTTAGAGAATCAAGAGCTAACTTCTTCAGCCAATAAGCAGCATCTCCACCAAGAGAGTATGGGAAGAGTTTGCAGAACAGGAACTCATTTGGCACTCCATTGTACTTCATCCCAGTGACCAAATCCTCGAACCTCTCTATATGATCCATGTGATGCTCATGAGGTAGGCCATAGAAAGGGCTCTGACTTACACGAGCGTAGTATGCTGGTTTCAGCCCGAAATCGTTCCTCTGAAAAGTTGGGATGCGAATCGCAGATCGATTGGCATAGAACTGATCAGGTATGTTGTGCTCGCCAAGTGTCCTAGCTCGATCACCTGCAGCATACCCAACGTTGGCGCGCCCAGCTGGCGCAACAATCTCAATAACAGCAGCAGGGCCAACGACGTTTCAAGCCTCATCGAGTCGCTGCCCTCTCTCATTACACACATGACCCTCTTGGTCTCTCAGAATTCCAGCTTCATCAGCTCTTAAAACCACTGGGTTGTTCATCCCTGATGTTTGCTTGGTCTTTCTGTTTGTGCGTTCCACAAGCGCTAGCTGTTCCAGTGACAGTTCAACTAGCTGTGTGCTCTTGTGACTCCTGGTTTCACGAACAGGCATACACCTGCAAACAAAACAATAGGCAAAGCACGTAAGTAACCAAAAAAATACGTTGAGTATCGATCGATACCAAGTGGTGTCGATCGATACCAACAAAAGAAGACGACGAGTATCGACCGATACTACAGAGTATCGATCGATACCTACGAACTTAGTCGAAATTCTAAACTAAAATCTAATGGCGAATTGTGTCCTCGGCAACGGCGCCAAATTTGATACGCTCAAATTAATACACTAACAGTACTAAAGCAGTAGTTGTAATATAGCTAGGGGTCGAACCACAGAGAACTCACAGAAACACACAATAGATTATATAGTTGAGAATTAAGCTAAGCCAAACAGATGTAATTAAAAACAGTGCAGAAATTAAAAGAGTTGTATTCGATTGGGAAAATATAGGCTCAGAGTTTTTCTCAGGAAATCAATGAATGCAGCTAAATTAACTAACATGATTCAGATTACGCACGGTTCTTGAACTCAAATCACTAAGATATAATTAACCAACTGTCGTTGCGAGAATTATCTAAATCTAAATCCTAGGAATTCCAAATCTCTTTGCGAATCCTAAAGTCTAAATCAGCTTTAATAACAGGTTTGATATGTTCACAAATCAATTAAACCAAATTTCTTTGCGAATAATCAATTTGCTCACCTAAGGTTCTATCAGGTAATTAATCGCAATGTCGTGCCTAATCAATTATCCTAAGATCTAAGTTCCAGATTCGTCAACCTAGAATTAGCTTTGAACACAACCTAAGGCGAAGAACTAATTCAGATAGTGAATCCTAAACAGATAATTAACCTAGCATTCAAAGAAATCCTTTGTGAGAAAACCCTAAACCTAAAGTGGATCTACTCAGACATGGCAATTGAATCAATAGACATGTTTGAATAAATCATCAATAGAATAATCAAAGAAGGTTTAGAGATCTGATCTCGGACGAAGGGAGATTTAGACTTGTCTCAAAACCAAAGTATAGAAAATAAAGCTTAGCCTAAAAGTGGCTGTAAAAATCCCTATTTATAACATAAAACACGTTCTGGGCCATCTTATAATTATCAAAGTCTTCTGGGCACTTTTGCAATTCTTCAACTCTTGGATAAAGTCGCATGTCGTGTCTTGCTGCGATGAGTGTCAATCGATACCAGGGGGTATCGATCGATACCAGGGGGTATCGATCGATACTCGACGTGAAATCAGGTACTCAGCAACACGATCTTTAGCTCTGCTCCAAACTGCTCCAGAAAGCTCCAATACCTCCAATTAAGCTCCAAACGTGCTAAGGCCTGTAAAAGACTCTAAAAGACTACAAAACACTAGAAAGACTCTATAAAAAGGACTTATATCATGGTTTAAATAGGATAAAAACCATGATATATCATCGATCGACACTAGGTGAGTATCGATCGATACCGAAAGTCTGCTTTCGTGAAAATTGCAGATTTTTGGGACAAAGGTCTTGAAGTTGAGCTTCAATGAGGTAAATACCCTCCTCTGGCAAGCAATCATCAATAGGGATGACTTCATCGACCTTTAATCGCGATAAGTGGTCAGCAACGCCATTCTCAACTCCTCTCTTGTCCTTGATCTCGATGTCGAACCCTTGTAGCAAAAGAACCCATCGGCAAAGACGAGGCTTGAGGTCCTTGTTCTTCAGCAGGTATTTGAGAGCAGCATGGTCTGTGTGAACAATAACCTTGCTCCCAATCAAGTAGGACCGAAATTTCTCAAAAGAGAAAACGACTGCAAGCAACTCCTTCTCAGTGGTGCTGTAATTTCGCTGAGCATCATCCAACGTCCTGCTGGCATAATAAATAGCATGGAGCTTCTTGTCTTTCCTCTGGCCCAACACAGCTCCAACAGGAAAATCACTTGCATCGCACATAACCTCAAAAGGCAAACTCCAATCAGGTGGTTGGGCAATAGGAGCACTCACTAATGCCTTCTTAATCTCCTCGAAGGCTGCAAGGAAATCAGATGTGAAATCAAACTTGACTTCTTTACATAACAGGGCTGTGAGTGGGCGTGCAAGCTTAGAAAAATCCTTGATGAACCTCCTGTAAAACCCAGCATGACCAAGGAAGCTTCGTATCTCAGGAACATATCGTGGAGGCTGCAGGCTCGTCATGACCTGAATCTTAGCTTTGTCAACTTCGATCCCTGCCTTAGAAACCTTGTGCCCAAGAACAATGCCATCTTGTACTGTGAAGTGGCACTTCTCCCAATTAAGAACCAGGTGCTTCTCCTCGCATCTTTGAAGTACCTTGTACAAGTTATCCAGACAATCCTTGAAAGACGATCCATACACTGAAAAGTCATCCATGAACACCTCCATAAACTCCTCAGTCATGTCTGTGAAAATCGACATCATGCATCGCTGAAAGGTCGCTGGAGCGTTACATAATCCAAATGGCATTCTTCTGTAGGCAAAGGTGCCATAGGGACATGTAAAAGTCGTCTTTCCCTGGTCCTCTGGATGTATAGGAATCTGGAAAAAGCCCGAGTACCCATGATACAAGACTTTTTAGTCTCTATGAGGTATCAATATCCCCAATACGATGTAGTAAAGAGGTTATCAATCCATAATTGGGATGTCTCTAGGAGGTATCAATATCCCCAATACGATGTAGTAAAGAGGTTATCAATCCATAATTGGGATTATTCTAATCACTAAGAATGCAAGGAACAATTGTAAGTTAAGCTAAACAAGTGTGATTTGTTATTAAGTAACCAATTTAGAATTAAGCAAAAGCACTAAACAAGATTGTAAATCAAATAACAAAAGCGGAACTAGAGATAAGGTTATTGATATAAGGTGATCAAAACCTAATTAGTGGTGTTCATTCACTTTAAAGAAGCTAATTCCTAGGCAATAGACCTCTAATCTTGATTAGTTCTCTTTCAAGCAACTAATCACTATGTTAATTATCAAGTCCATTAGCAAATCTTCATTTCTGGATTAACAACTAGCAAGCATTAAGAATTATAACAAGATCAACCAAAGATATGCCCTAAACAACTAATGTCTTAGGTTAGGAACATAAATCTCTTGTCTAGTTCATCTTGGCATTTCAACAAACACTTGGTGTGCGTGAAATGCCTTATAATCTAGATCCACTCTTTCAAGCTAGATCTAGCATTGGGGACTCTAGACAAGAAGGAATATAAGATTATCTAACCCTAAACACCACTAATCAAACCCTAGATCACCATAATCTACCTTATCTCAAGATCCTAAAAAGACTACTCAAGATCCATGAAAAGCCCCTCAAAATCGATGGAGATAGAGGTTGAATCCATGGATGAATGTTGAATAATCAAGATGAAAAGAAGATAGATAGAAGAGATTCAATGAGATAAACACTTAATTGCATAAACTTAAAGGATCTCTCTTACAATCTCTAAGTGCTTTCCCAAAAGGAAAAGGGTTTTTGACTAACAAAAAGCATAAGTAATGAAAATTAGGGTTTTTGGGTTTATAAATGAAAATGGGCGAACCGGATCAACCCAGAACAAACCGGGTATTGACCCGGTCGGATCTTGGATGCATCTTCGATACATTCGAGGCATCTCCCTAGCCTGATGTCCAAATGACATGATTTTTTCTTGTGTGCACAGCTAACCCTTCCCTCTACATCTTTCATGAAGGCCGGAGAGGCTGAATATGATCGGAAGAACTTCGTTTTACCGGTTCTTTGGACGATGTCATCTCTTCTCGGCTAGGCAGATCATGCTTCAGTGTCTTGGCCATAAAATCCAAGGACCGGCTAAAACCGACCTTGCCGATGGGGGTCGGTCGGAAACTTCTCGGGGGAACTTTTAGCTTCTCGGCCAGACGGACATGCTTTGGTAAATCTGCAATAACTCCCTAACCATATGTCCGATTGTTTTGAATCCAACTCTTGTGTAAAGCTGATTCACTCCCCTACAGGTTTTATGCAGACCACTTGAGTTGATTCGGATCAGAACGCCTTCGTCCAGCCATGTCTTTGAGACCCATCAGATGAGCATTGCACTCGACTTAGGTCCCAATCTCCAAACTTGTCCAATTGCCTCCAATCACCTAGGAAATTCTCCAAAACATGCAAGAATGTACAAGACCTTATGCAAAATGTCCTAATCCCTAATTTAAGACCTAAATGCAAGACAAGATCATGATTATGCATGAAATCTACACAAAACTACACATGAAATGCATGATAAAACAATGCAATATATGAGTATATCAATTCCCCCAAACTTAAACATTTGCTTGTCCTCAAGCAAACAAGAATAGACAAGGGGAGAAGACTAGAATATGGGAGCTCAAATCCGACGGTTCCATAAAAAGAATGACTAGCCACACTTATCCTTACAAGACTTACATTCGAACCTCAACCTACGCAAACTTTCAAATCCTCCAACCCCTTGACATTGGTTAAGTGTAATAAGCGTTAATCATGTTTATGCAAGATCAAATGAATTCGTTTGGCTAAGGGTTAGGTTATGAGATGAAGATGACCTCATTATCATGCATGGGTAATCAAGTATTAGGATCTCTCATGGAAAGAGCAAACTTTAGCAAAATGCTAAAGGTAAAAAGCAACATATGCATACAAGGGAGAATTCTCATCTACCCAAATGCCTAGAGTGTCTCTAACCTAAAGCCTTCTAACCCGTTTGTGCCCACATCCTAAGCTACCCTTTTCATCTTAAGGCATTTGCCTTCTTAAACCCACACATGCTTCTTGTCCTTTCACTTCACCTTCTTCTCATTCGGGGATCAACTACTTCTTCCTTGTTCTCATGGTTTGGTGCTTCTTTTTGTGACTTAGCTCTCTTTTTTCTTCATTTTTGTTCACGCCTCTTTTTTTCTTTTTTGATGCTTTGGCCTTTTCGGCTTTCTTCTTTTTCTATGGATCTCTTGAGGCTGTCTTATTCTTAGAGCTGATATATCATGGTTTTTACCCTATTTAAGCCATGATATAAGTCCATTTTATAGAGTCTTTATAGTATTTTGGAGTCTTTTAGAGTCTTTTACAGGTCATAGCACGTTGGGAGCATTATTGGAGATATTGGAGCTTTGTGGAGCAGTTTGGAGCAAAGCTAAAGATCGTGTTGCTGAGTACCTGAATTCACGTCGAGTATCGATCGATACCCCCTGGTATCGATCGACACTCATCGCAGCAAACACAACCCGCGAGTTTTTCCAAGACTTGAAGAATTGCAAAAGTGCCCAAAAGACATTGATATTTGCAAGAAGACACCAATTCGTGTTTTAGCTATATAATTAGGTTTTCAGCCATCTGTTTAGGCGATGCTTTATTTTGTTTTGGTTTTAAGAGAGAACTTGGTGAGAAGAGAGACAAGTCTGAATTTCCCTTCGTCCGAGATTCAGATCTCAAAACATCTTGTTACTCTTTCTTACTTTCTATTAAGTATTTATTCAAACATGTTTATTGATTCAATTTCCATGTATGAGTAGATCACCTGTTAGGTTTGGGGTTTTCTCATAGGGATTTCTTTGAATGCTAGGTTGATTATCTGTTAGGATTCAGTATCTGAATTAGTTCTTCACCATAGGTTGTTCTCAAAGCTAATTCTAGATTGATCACTTAGAACTTAGATCTTAGGATAATTGATTAGGCACGAGAGTGCGATTAATTACCTGATAAAATCTATAGTGAGCAAATTAATTATTCACAAATAGATTTGGTTTAATTAATTTGTAAACATATCAAACCTGAGCTTTAAAGCTGATTTAGACTTTAGGATTCGCAAAGAGATTTGGAATTCCTAGGATTTAGATTTAGATAGTTTTCGCAACGAGAGTTGGTTAGCTATATTTTAGTGATTTGAGTTCAAGAACCGTGCTTAATCTGAATCATGTTAGTTAATTTAGCTGCATTCATTGATTT
>PKML01054903.1:42927-61575 GCA_002933935.1 Eutrema yunnanense
TATATATATATATATTAAAGTATAGTTTATGTGTTATGTTTTAATGAATGGGTGTCTCATTGAAAAGACACAACTCCTCCTCTAACAGTGAGAATCACTTTGGGCCTCATATAAAAGAAAAGGGGAGAAATTGTTGCAGAGGAATAGAGATAGACAGATTCTGGTTTTCCAGAATTGAGACACTAAAAGAAAGAAGATAGAAACACATAAACATAAAAGAAAGATTAGAGATTGTGATCGGAATCTGAACACCCCGGCTCCGTCGAAGGGGAGATCGCAGTAAGGAAGGGAAGGAGAAGATCAAACAATCATCAAGGAATCATCATCATGTCTAACAAAGCAATGGATCAAGGTTAGACATTCATCCTTCTCATAACCGAAATCTACATCAATATGAAACATGTTGATTCATTTGTTCTAGGGGAGATTATGGGATAGATTACAAGTATGTAATCATTAAGGATAAACTTACAGGTTACACAAACGCTGGAAAGAGTACACTTTTGAACCAATTGACTGGTGCTAATGTTCTCGCTGAAAATCGTTTGTTTGCGACCCTGGATCCAGCTACGAGAAGGGTTCAGGTCAGTTAAATCTGTTGGAATAGCAGAGCTGCAGTCCCTTTTTTAGGAGATGGCGCATACTATGTGACATGTTTAACTAGTACTATGTGACATGTTTAATGTAATTATAATTCGTTTTAGTTTGTGTTATACTTGTGTTTCAATCGAACTCCCTCGGCTGTGTAAAACACTTGTTTCGTGCATCTTGTCTTTGTTATGGTATTGTGTATACTTTCACAATCTGCTTCCACTTCTCTCTCATACATGCTTGTTGACATCTAAAAGAAGTTAATTTTGTTTTAGACTTTGTATGACTCTTTAATTTGTTGAATATAGATCAAAAAGAAGGTAATTATGAAATGTATATATATATAAAACAATTTAAAGTATGATATATATACATCTATGTAATGGAAATTTAAATGAAGTATTTGACACACTTAAAATATGGTTACAATATGAAAGGCATAATCAAATATAATGAAATAGAACAAAATAAGGATGGATACCAAAAAAAAAAAAAAAAATTTTTTTTTTTAAGAACCCGATTAGTGGTTCTACCAATAAAGCAGCAAAAACAGAAGTTTTTTAACACAGTTTCTTAACTTTAAATTTCTATTAAAATAATACTTAGTTTTGATCAGTAGCGTCAAGAGACGGGCCACGTGGCGGCCGTGGAGGCTTTGACGGGGACTTCTTCCGTTTCTCTTTCCTTCTGTCACATTCCGGTTTTCCGGTCTTATGGACGGTCATACTAGTGTTTTCCGGCAAACCGACAGTTTCTTCTCCGGTTTTCTCGCATTTATTATCTGTAGATCGGATTAGAAACGAAACGAACTGTTTCCTCTCCGGAGATTTTATGGACTCTTCATCGCATTCTGCATTCCCTTTCTCAAGATCTCCCTCAAAACATTGACTCATTTCTGAATATTTTAACCAAAGTCAGATCCTAAATAGATACTTCTTATCGGCTACAAAACAATCTATAAGAACAGAGAATCTCCAATGGAGATGAATGGGAATAACTTCGTTTTCACGTTAATGCAGTTTTTTTATAGCCAAAACAAGTAAAAATGAAATGAATATTTATTGCCACACAATCCACAAAAGCTTCAATATAAAATTAATTGGATATCAAACAAGAGTAGTTGTTAATTAACGAGAATTTCGTGTCAAGACGAGAGAAAGTGTAACATAAAAATGGACGCTAAAGTGTTTTTGGAGAAGTTTAATTGATGGCTTTATTCAGAAAGTACTTTCAGGTGTACTTTAACAAAAAAAAAGTACTGTCAGGTGTATTAATTAAATTAATTGACAATTTTAAAAACAGTAGCTTTCACCTAATTTCGAGGCATAAAGCAAGGAATTAAGAGGAATTTAATTGAATTGTAAGGAATTAGATTTTTTATAAAATTCTAGTGTTATTCAATGATATATTTTATGAATTCTTTTAAATTCATGTGTTATTGGATTAGATATTTGTAATCATTCTTTTATATTACTTTAAATTCTAGTATTATTCAATTTTTGGATTTTTTAATTTTATTAAATGTTAGTGTTATTCAATTTTACTGCAGTATTGATGATAGTGTCATTTGATAGGAATTTAATAGAATTTCAATAAAAATTTGTAAAGAGTCAATTCCGAACATTTTTACTGTCATTTTGATAGAATTCATTAAAATTCCAACAAAAAACTTTTAAATTACTCAAAATCAATTGATTTTGAATTCATTTGCATTCTCTTAAATTCAATCATCCAATACCCCCACCTAAGACAAATCAAATTAAGTAGAGAAGATCGACTAAGATCAAATGAGTTGATGCTTGCGATACCAAATGTTTGGTGATATTGGGCCTGATAACAGCTGTAGCTTTCGGTTTTATGTTGTGGTTTTTTGGCTGTAGGTTTTTTTTCTGTATGATTTTGGCTGTGGCTTTTAAAAAAATGAAAGCTAGGAAATATGAGATGTGGAAATATAGCTCTCTACAGCCAAAAAATGATACAAATGGCTGTAGGTTTAAAAATCTGTAGAAATCATGATTGGAAAAAAAAATAGCTTTTAAAAATCTGTAGAAATCATGATTGGAAAAAAAATTAGCTGTAGAAATAAATATGGTTGTGTGCAGCCTCTAAAGCTCCTTCCAATCAAGCCCATTGTTTTTAAGTTTTAGGTGTTTATTTTAGAGAATATTTCATAAAAATACCCTAACTAAATTTCGATAATTTTTTTAATACCTAAACTATTTTCGTGCCCAGTAAAATATTCTAACTAGGATTATAATATCTTAACTTTTAGATTATACCCATTTAACATCTCGGGTTGAAAAATACCTTTTTTATTTTTTGAAGTATTTGAATTTTTGAATTTTTTTTTTATTTTTTGGGAATTATTCCTTGTGATTAGCGCCCAAGCCTAAGGTTGTTTCACATTCATTAACACATGTAAATGAGATTAATGGTTTAAATGAAACTGTGCTGCTTGTTCAGATCCTAGACTCTTCATTGATCAAATGTTGGCGACTGAAAGTTTCATACTTGTTTGAGACCGTCAAAAGATAAGACTGAGAAGCAAAGATCACATGCTAATTTCTGTAACCACAATCCATCTGCATGTTTTTTGTTTTGCATCTCATGCGTCATGGAAGTTATTCTGTTTTTGATCTATTTATCTAGAACTAATAAGGTTTCAGTTCATTGGTATCTTGATGCTGGTTTGACATGATCAAGTCCATTCTTCTTTATCCCAGTTTAACAACTTTTCGAATGAAACTGTTCTTTGAATCACCATAGCAACGAGACGACCTTGCTGATTATATAAATATCTAGTAAATACTCAAAACTTGATTGAAGCATCGGATTATATTGGTTCTCTGGTAAAATGGACTGAAGATGTCAATGTTGGTGCAGGTGAGGATGGTGATAAAGGGAAGAGTACAAGGAATGTGCTACAGGAACTTGGTTCTCCCTTCTGTTGAGGATTTGGGTTGGGAGTTTATTCGCGAAGGATCTTGGTTCTCCCTTCTGTTGTACTTTCTTGATGGTGGCATCTGAGGTTATTGCAAGAACAATTCATGTTCAAAAATCGAACCCTTATGGAGGGAGTGCACATCTGTTGACACCAAGTATGTTGCTGCTGCAGAAGGCGTAGTCTCGTACTTGATGGAGACTGGTGATATTACAGAACTGCTGAGAATGCTTTCATCATTGGTTAGCAAATATTTACGAGTGTATAAGAAAGCTTTCCTTGCAACTTTCAGCGCTTGGAATCATCATGGTCATAGTTCGACTTCTCTGCTACTTCTCAAGCATACTCAATTTGGTAAAAGTCTCCAAGATGAATATGCGAAGATTGGTGAAATTTCTCTCCATCAATGCATGGGTGATTGAAGAGGTTCGGGTGTTTTATGGAAAGTGTTTTGGGAATTTATGGTACATGAGTTTCCCTCTAGTCTTCAAACTTCCAGTGCGATTCTTCTTTCATGTATTCTAAGCATAAGATGCATTGTGCTGACAATAGATGGCTTACTCAAGCTGGCAAACTCAAATGAGTAGTTTGGGACAGTCTAAGCAAGGATTCTTCAAAATCGGATATTTTCAAATTTTATCTTGGTGTAGATGCAGTCTCTGAGCATACCAGGGAAGTCTAAGCAAAGATTCTTCGAAATCGGATATTTTCAAATTTGATCTTGGTGTAGATGCAGTCTTTGAGCATACCAGGAAATTCTACCATTATGGACCTTTTTTATAAGGCCATTATAAAAGAAAAGCATGCGATAAACAAATGCATCAAATGACATCGTTTCAGGCTCTCTTTTTATTGGTCAACCAGGCTCTTTATGGAGGATTTGATATGTCAATCAAGGAAATGGGATTATGAAGAAGATATGATTTTAGTGAAAAAGCTAACATAATCGATGGAATCGTATACGGCTCAGAATGAAGGCAGATAATGATTATTGAGATTACTTATAACATCCAAACAAAAACATCATACAATACTAAGGTAATAATGATGTTAACATCCAGACAAAAACAAAAGAAAGGACGTTGCATTGTATGTGTATCACAACAAGTTTAAAACACCAACCAAAGAGCTTAGTCTCCTCCTAATCCTAAGAGAGAGAATTCCACTCCGTAGTAGTAGTCTTCTTCTTCTTCGAGGGAGCTTTCTGCTTCGGTCATCTTCTTAGGTTTCATTCCAGGGAAAAGACAATCTAAAAATAAACCATGAAATTAATGAGAGGTTTTACTTTGTTACCACGAATCAAAAAACCAAAGAATCAAGGGCAAAGTCATGTACGTGATGGTCGGCGAATTCTTCTGGTGCCCTTTGGCGGCGTGACCATACCAACTGTAATATTCCATCCTCCCACGTCACGTCCACTAAGTTCCCGAGCCTTGTCTACTGCGCCTTCTCCCAGAATAGAAATGACAGCTTTTCTGGAAAAATCATCAAAGACAAGTCTTTAGTTAGCATTATAATAACTAGAGAGAACTGGAGGAATTAAGAAGCCACAAACCTGCTGCAGAGACCATTGTTTTCATTTTTGAGAATCATAACACGGGTGACCTCTCCACATGAAGAGAAATGTTTACTCAGGCCGATCTGGAGATCAATCTCAGGAAGGGAAGTGTCATATCCCGTAACTACCATCCTAATAATTTTAGTTGCACGAGTTAATCATATCATCAATATGACAACACAAACATACAATTCTCTGAAAAAAAAAGAGAAAAGAGATCAATTTACTGGCGTTTTGAACTGAAGTATTCGACTCCTACAGCAGCCCATCCAGGATCAGTGATTTCTTCCTGATTCGAAGCCTTAGCAAATACACGCCATCCTCCCATGTCCCTTCCACTAAGTTGCAAAGCCTTCTCTAAGGCACTATCTCCGGCAAAACGAATGAAGGTATATCTGTGAAACAACAAAAACCAGTTTTTTTTTTTTAGTTAGCATTAAAGAGCTGGGGAAAATTGGAGGATGAAGCCACAAATTAAACGAACCTCTGGAGGATACCCTTTTCAAAGTTTCTGGGAACATAAATATGTATCATCTCTCCACATAAAGAGAAATGTTTAGTCAACGCGAGCTTGAGATCATACTCATGAAGCCAAGTGTCATATCCCTCAACGCAAATCGTGATAAATCTACTGCAATAATTTGATGATTGCAGGAGATGTTATAATCAACATGACAAAATAGATTTCTCCCAAAAAAAAAAAAAAAAAAAAAAGAATCAATATATTTACCCGCGTTTTGGGACATCACTATCGATGAATTCAAACCCCTAAGGTACGGAAAAACAAAAAGATCTAATCAGAAATTCTTCTACTAACTACACAATTCATAGAGAAACAGAGGTTAAAAGAGTGCGTAAGAAGATATCCATAAGGAGATCAAGATTACTTTCATGGCGGATTCGGGCATGGTTAGGTTGAGAAGAACGACTGCTAGGGTTTCCGACGAGAAATCTCCCCGTATGTCCCTAAATCTAAAACTAGGGGTGTCAATTAGGGCCAAAGCCCGAGGGCTAGCCCGGCCCGGCCCTGAAAAACAGCGGGCTCGGGCCTAGAAATAAAAGCCCGAAAAAATCGGGTCTTTCGGGCTAAGCCCGATCGGGCTCGGACTAGCCCGAAAAGCCCGAAACTATTTGATTACGTATGTATTATTAAATTTGGGTTCGCTTATCATATGATTTCAAAACGTATCAAAAGAAGGAAAGTCTAAATTGACTCTATACTTAGAAGACGATATGTTGGAACTGACTTTTTATGAAGACATGGATGTTTTATAATGGTAGAAGTGTCAGTCACAACATTATGGTGAGTTAGCTCGTATGACATGTGATGTTCTAAGCATTCCGATAACTACAGTGGCATCACTGATGTTGGTGCGCATGTCTTGGATAAATATAGAAATCGTCTTTTACCATGAAACATTGAAGCACTGATTTGTACATGCACTTGGTTGGATGAGTTTACATTTCATGATCCATGTACCATTATCATTTATCTATATTTACTTCATATTTTTAAAATCTTTATCTATAGACTTTCAATGACATTTCTATATGATTTATACCTCTAAAAACTTAATATTATTGTACTCTTTTTTTTTATCTGTATCTCTTGATGGTGATGAAGATTTAGAAGACAATGAAGGAGATTCTAATCTGAACTTTACTACATAGATTTGAAGTGTTTTGATTTTATGTTTTATTTAGTAATACAATTTATTTGAATTTTATTTGTTTTTTAGTCAAATTTTTGCTTTTAAATTTAATTGGATTTGATATAATACATTTAAATTTAGATTTATTTTGATAAATATTTTGTTTTAATTATTTTACAATTCTCTTTTTGTGTTTGTAAAAAAAAGCCCGAAAAGCCCTAGAGCCCTGGCCGGGCCGGGCTTTAGAATATAGGCCCAATTTTTTTTCGGGCCGGGCTCAAATATATGCGGGCTTTACGGGTTTCGGGCCGGGTCGGGCCGGGCTAACCCGATTGACATCCCTAACTAAAACACAAGTCTGAAAACTTCCTCTTCTAAAATGAATTTTCTTTTGATTTATTTTTAATTCCAAAAACCACTGTTTTACTTTCTTACCCTAGCCAAAATTAAGAAATCACATCTCATACCAGGATTTTATCCACCCACCCAAAACCTATCGGATCTAACCCGAACTCAACCCGATTGCCAAAAAAAAATTGAAATCTCAATCTCACTCCTCGCGCAATCATCTCACTCTCACTCCTTCTCCTCACTCCTCCTCCTCTCTCTCACGCAAACCACCTTTCCAACGGATCTTCGTAAAACTAGGGGACCAGTTTTCGAATTCGATCGAAGAGGACAAAGATGGGACCGAGAACGAAAAGGGGGGGAAAGACGATTGCTCTGTTAGGACTGAGAACGACAAGGGGAGGAAAGATGATTGCTCTGTTAGAAGATATTAGGGGTTCGGATCCAGTTGTCTCAGAAGTGATGGTTCCTCCTCCGATCGTCGAGGGAACCGCCGAGGCGAATCATGCAAAAGAAACTGAAGGAACTCAGACGGAAGGAGAAGAAGAGTCAAATGAAGAAGATGAAGAAACAAAGAGTGAAGAAGAAGAGATGGAGGAAGATACAAACGTTTCCTCTGAGCCAAACAAGGATGGGGCTCGAGAAGGAGACGATTCCCATGACAGCTCTGATTCCCATTGATGTCAATTTGTTGGGTTTAAAGTAAAACTGGAAAACTTGGTAAAACTAGACTGTCGTAAAACTGGAAAACTTGGAAAAACTATATTGATGTAAAATTGGATTCGTTCTTGATAAAACTGATTGTTGCAGAAATCCGGTGATGAAACAATGGCACTGAAACATCTCAGAATGTACTTCCCAGCAACGGAGTACAGGAAAAAAATAAAGATTTCGACGAGGTGCTACGTTAAAGAATTTCTGTCAACTCTTGAGAAGTTGGAGCCTCCGCTTACGCGTCACGAGAGGAATTGGTTTCAAACGCATTCGCAGTTCAGACACATCTTCCACTTGCCGAAGGACAACAACCACAAGCTCCAGGGCATGTGGATGCTATTGCTTCGAAGCGCCTGCATAGAGAAGAAAAAGGAAGCGTGGCTCGTGGTGAATGGCGTTCCGGTCCGATACGGTCTGAGGGAGCACGCGTTGATCTCCGGATTAAACTGCAAAAACTTACCGATGAATTATAATGAGTTGGGTGGCAAGACTTTTGTGAGGAGGCTGTTTGGGCAAAAAAAAGTCAGATATGAAGATGTGAAAGGGAAGCTAGAGGAGGGGATGCGACCTTCTCAAGATAGGCTCAGGATGATTGTATTGTACTTCATTTGCAGCATTATCATTGCTCAGACGAAGTGCGGAAACGATGCTACTCCGATCGTGGATTTCTTCCAGAGAGCTGTTGACGATCTTAACTTGTGCAAGA
Source organism: Eutrema yunnanense (assembly GCA_002933935.1). NCBI lineage: Eukaryota > Viridiplantae > Streptophyta > Magnoliopsida > Brassicales > Brassicaceae > Eutrema > Eutrema yunnanense. Next base: position 51,438 of record PKML01054903.1, read on the forward strand.
CTTTTCCTTGGGGGAGAATGTCTTTTGAGTACATGCTCAGTCAGATATCTCACACGATGGATAATTTTAAGTTAATTTTGTCTTCTCGTTTTTCGTATATACATTTTAAATATATGAATCGCATGAATTTAGACTTATTTTAGTTATTTTTTTAACTTTAAAATACAATGAATTTGGCAAGAATTGTGTGAAAGACGTAAGTAAGTTAGAATGTGTGACAATGAATTTGGCAAACAAAATATTGTAAGTAAGTTGAAGAGGTTTTTATATATTTTTAAATTAAATAGAAGGTGGTACAATAGAAGTTGGAAGGTTTTTAAAGTGTTTTTAATCTTGAAAAATTGAAACAAAAAAAAAAAAAAAATTGACCAATAAGAGGGGGGGGGGGGCAAGTGTCAATCCTGGAGAGAGCCCCTTCAATCTTTATAAGGTAGATTCGTAGATAATTTTGCTCACATGTTGATGAATGAATATTATGAATATTAAATGTCTTATTGGTGCTCTTTCCTCTTAGTCGTGTTTTTTTATCCTAAACAAATATTTCATATGTTAGACTGTTTGCATGCCAAAAAGTAGCCAAATTTCTTTCTTGTGCAGCCATAAGATAATCTATAAATAACATAATTAAAAGAATCAGCACTTATTTAAAAGAACAATTTAACATAATTTTGAATTTAGATAGAATTTGTTATATGAATAGAATATCAACCATTGAGTGGGTATTTATATTTTTCTGTATATATATTAAATATTTTAAGTTAATTTTGTTTTCTCGTTTTTCGTAGATATATTTTAGATATATGAATATCATGAATTTAGACTTGTTTTAGTTATTTGTTTTTACTTTAAAATACAATGAATTTTGCAAGGATTGCGTTAAAGACGTAATTATTGTAATAAGTTCTTTAACAAAAAATTATTGTGAGTAAGTTGAAAAGGGTTTTATATATTTGTAAATTAAATAAAATTTGGAAGGTTTTTTAAGTTATTATGGTTTTTTAATCTTGAATTTAGTGAGGAAAAAAAAATTTGACCAATAAAGGAGAGACAAGTGTCAAAGGGGGAAAGCACTCCTTCTCTCTTTATAAGGTAGATTCTCTGTGTATACAACTGAACATGTAACAACTAAAACAAGAGACAATAACATTTTTCTAGCGTGTGATCCGCGCTACGCGCGGGCATGGTGAATTTTTTTCTAAACTTTTGTATTGTCTAATATTATTTTAATTTTATTAGTACTGTAGTTAACGGATTTTTCTGTTTTAGCCTAATATATGTGAATTGTTTATTTTTATTTTTAGGTACATATTTTTATATATATTAGCTTTTCTCTCTTCTCCTTTCGCCACCTCAGCTTCTACCTAAGCATCCATCATTTAAAAAAAAACACATAAAAACAAAACATCCAAAATATCTACTTAAAAAATTGGCCCACTAAGACTAATTAAATAAACTCACCTCACCACAGATGCTTCAGATTCCCCCGTCTCGGCCTGCCTCTGCCGTGAGCCCTAAAATAAAAACAACTCATTTGATAACAGCAAATATCTATTCTCATATTTGAGGCTCCTCTTACAATCTCCAATGATTTCAACAAAGGAAACAAAAAAAAGTTTTTGATTTTCGTACTACTGAAATAGAGTCAATGATTCCGATTCTAGCCAAGGAATTTGTTCAACAACCCTATATGAGAAACATGACATATAGAATAATGAGAAAAACAAATATCGTCCCACGTTCACATCCTTCAATGGAACTAGGGAATAAGGACGCAACGCATACGTTGGAGTCACCAATGGTTAACTTAGAATACAAGATCACTAATCTTCCAAACAAAGAGGGTTCTGGTAATTTCATCCCTCCGTTGGGCTCATTGGGCTTTAGTGTAGATGCTGCGGAGGTCAGCTCCTCGAGCCCAAGTAACAAAAGCAGACTCTAATTGTTTTAACTAAAAAAAAACAAATTCTTCCGTTACATTCTCATAATGCTTTCTATTTTATTTGTATGAAGAAATAATTATAAATGAATCAATAGTATGTAACACTCGCTCATACTAATATGAGGAGTAAATATATAAAGTTATTTCTCGAATAAATTTGTAATTGCATGGGTTTACTAATCTAAGGAGTAAGTATCTATCCATTAAGCCGTACGAGTTGCGATAAAAAAACATTTATTTCTTAAATTTATGTTCATTTATGTGTTTGTTTCGGAGATGATACATATTTTTACAAGTTTTTTTTCTTTTCTTCTGTTGTCAATTTATCCAATTAGTTGGTAGTTATTATCATTTTTAAGTTTTGGAAGTAAGTTTTTTTTTAGTTGATCTTTATTATTAGTTTCTTAATTCCTTATTATAAATGTTTTTTTATCGCAACTCGTACGGCTTAATGGATAGATACTTACTCCTTAGATTAGTAAACCCATGCAATTACAAATTTATTCGAGAAATATTTATATATTTACTCCTCATATTAGTATGAGCGAGTGTTACATACTATTGATTCATTTATAATTATTTCTTCATACAAATAAAATAGAAAGCATTATGAGAATGTAACGGAAGAATTTGTTTTTTTTTAGTTAAAACAATTAGAGTCTGCTTTTGTTACTTGGGCTCGAGGAGCTGACCTCCGCAGCATCTACACTAAAGCCCAATGAGCCCAACGGAGGGATAAAATTACCAGAACCCTCTTTGTTTGGAAGATTAGTGATCTTGTATTCTAAGTTAACCATTGGTGACTCCAACGTATGCGTTGCGTCCTTATTCCCTAGTTCCATTGTAGGATGTGAACGTGAGACGATATTTGTTTTTCTCATTATTCTATATGTCATGTTTCTCATATAGGGTTGTTGAACAAATTTCTTGGCTAGAATCGGAATCATTGACTCTATTTCAGTAGTACGAAAATCAAAAACTTTTTTTTGTTTCCTTTGTTGAAATCATTGGAGATTGTAAGAGGAGACTCAAATATGAGAATAGATATTTGCTGTTATCAAATGAGTTGTTTTTATTTTAGGGCTCACGGCAGAGGCAGGCCGAGACGGGGAATCAGAAGCATCTGTGGTGAGGTGAGTTTCTTTAATTAGTTTTAGTGGGCCAATTTTTTAAGTAGATATTTTGGATGTTTTGTTTTTATGTGTTTTTTTTTAAATGATGGATGTTTAGGTAGAAGCTGAGGTGGCGAAAGGAGAAGAGAGAAAAACTAATTTTATATATATATTCGCTGTGTATACAACTGAACATGTAACAACTAAAACAAGAGACAATAACATTTTTCTTTGTTCAACGAATAAAATTATATTATTATGAATAAAGTATCTCACGATACAAAATATCGGATAGGCATAAAGACGGAGTTCTACAACCACATTTAGCAATTACAAAAACTCGACGTAAACAAAAAAGAAACGTGATCAAACAAGGTTGCCAAGTGATGAATATTTTGACAAAAACCATTCTTTTAGCCGTGTAATATGTCTCAAATCATTCTTTTTTTTTGTTTTCTTTTCTAAAAATAACCAATTTCTCTTCGTTATTTAGCTTTACTTTCATTCATGTACTTCCTCAACTAGGATGGTACATTTGGTTAACTGTTGAGATTGACAAAGACAAAAGAGATGAAGAACACAAATGCGAAGTTAATCACATTCTTTTTAGGGTTTTTCTTCCTCATGACTGTTAGAGGTGAATTTAGCACTCTCCGGTTTAACCCAGTTTGAACCGAGATCGGCCCAATAGACTCTGGTTAACGATGGTTCAAACCGAGTAGAAGGGGCCCATGATCGAGGTCGACGGGCCGAGCTATATCTGAAGCCCAACTCGTTGCTAAGCATGGCGACTTCCGAAGGTTATGGAATCTTTCCTGATTTCGAAGGGAGGATAAGGAAGATTACCTTTTTCTAATGGAACTAAGAAAACGAGAATTGCCTTATTTGACCGACTCGAAACCTTATAAATAAGGAGGCCATCGCCACAACTCAATCATCCGCAATTCACTAACGAGACCTAAGAAGATTCAAGAGCAATAGAACTCAACTTTTATCTTCTTAGTTCTTAAACTCTTTTTACGATCTAGCAATCTTGTATTTCAACCAAGCTTGACATGATCAAGTCCATTCTTCTTTATCCCAGTTTAACAACTTTTTGAGTGAAATTGTTCTTGTTGGACCAAACTTAATAAAGTCTATTGGCTTATTAAGTTGTGTTAAATGTGAAAATAAATAGCATTGGGCTACACTATGGTGTATTAGTGAAAGGAGATATCGAACCACACACGAGCGCCGTGCCAAGTCGGGCCGGACTCGGGTTGGGTTTTGAATTTGGCAGTTGGGCCTACGGTCCATAAAGATTATTCTTTTGGGCCACATCTATATTGATGTTTTGTGGTTGTTGTACAACACAAATATCTTCCACCCAATTTTTTGTAACCTACATAATAATGTGGTTAATGAGTCATTAACTCGACAGGATTAATGATGTGGTTAATACATAATAATTCATCTCCTCTCCAAGATCGGCCAAAGAGCCATAAACGCAGCCATTAATGTGTTGGTTCCTCTCCAAGTCTTGTAAGACTATAAGAGGAGAGCCTCTCCATCTCATTTCACACACTTTGAGTGCCGAGCTTGTGGCGAAGTGGACAAGCAAACTCATTTGTTGTAACTCGGCGTTGGTGTGAGCGACGTATCGCTGGAAAGATTCATGATCGACATTAAATCGACCATGAGGTCGTGTCTCATTAGGGATATCGTTTTCCTCGTGAGCTCGCATATCCTTTTCGTGATTCGTGAATATCGATGTCGAGTTCGGGAACGAACTGTTTCCAGCTCGTTCCGGTTGGGTTCCCAAACTAGATGCGAAATCGAACGGCCTCGATTCGCGGTTCCCCTCTCCTAGAGGGGGTGGTAATCAATTCGTTGTTCGTCTCGTTGTTTCGCTGCTTAAATTAGCCGCGAACAATGGCGGGCTATCGTATGTGAACGTCGAGATCGGGGTTGTTCGGATTGGGGTCTCGAACTGTCTGATCGTTGTTGGCGGGACATGGATCGCAGAAAAATCCATACGAGTTCGAGGAGGAGGACTGCTTTGCGGACGTCGCTCCTGCGTTTCTGTCAGACGATGTTCCTGTCGTTCCAAGCGGGCTTCAAGGTTACGAGTTGATGTTTCGTAGTTCTGTTGTCTGTTGACTAGGACAGACAGCATTCCGCGGATCTCCGCCAGGTCGTCTCTGTGTTGCTGCTGCGGCATCGGGGACGGCGAGGTGGATCGCATTGGTCATGGTCGGGTCTGAGGTGGATCCGCGGATATGGTCCAGACTCGATTAGGGTTCTGGTCCGACATCGCATCACGGTGCGTTGGCGGGGTAGGGTTCGCGCGCTGTGGCGGCGCGTTCTTTTCTGCGGAGTTGGACTCCGCTCCGGTTATTCCTACGGGATTTGTCCCCATAGCTCCGGTCAGTGCCGGGGTCTGGGACGTTGATCCTGTGAGCGTATGCTCGGCGGCAGCATTGGCGAGGTTACGACCTGTTGAGGGATTGGTCCTCGCGGATTCCGAATAGCTTGGATCCATTTCGTATTTTGTTAGATCGAAGACATGATTCCTGTGTCTAGAAAGCTATATGCTCTTCTCCACAGACGGCGCCAAAATTTTGGGGATGAATTTGGTGGGCTAGTTTCTATCTATGAACCCAATGTAAGTTTGGATCTAAACTCGACGAATTGGATTTGTATTGATGAATAAAACTACTTACAAAAGAAGAAATCTCGAGGAGATTTAACAAGTGCTATTTTTGCATAAAAGAATCGATCCTTAAAACCTAAGCTTCGACGTCCTTTTATAGCCGCTCTCGAGCTGAACCACCTCCGATCATCACGTCGCCACGTGCTCCCCGAATCCAAGAAACATCTTTGACCAAGCCTTTGCGAGCTGTAAACCATTGACGTTCGACCTCGCGAGCACGAGCTCCTCGTAGGCGGGTGGACTAGGTTGTGCTTATGTTTACGTTTATTGGGCTTTTCATGGGCCGGATTATGCAGGTCGAAATCCAGCACCAACAAGATGTAAGATATTCCAGCACGACATGAGATTGGGCTTTTCCTTGCGTGCCATTTTTATTCATAGCTAGATTCTAAAAAATGGCAAGATTGTCTACGAGTCGCCGTTAATAGGATTGATTCGTCTCTGCAATTAAGCACCGCCTCCTCGAGCTTCGAAGTCGCTCTCTTTCTCAGTCCATCGATAGTCGATCGATGCGGCGTTCTCGTTTTATTTCCCAAATTTTCTTTGATGTTGCATTCGGTGACGCCTCCACTACTTGTGCTCTCAACGTCGCCATGTCCAGTCACGATTTACCACTCTCCATTCTCTCTCTCTTGTGGCCGATCTCTCGTACGCAACAATGGATATGTTATTGTCGGGCCTTTTGTGATTTAAGTTATAGTTAAATTTTGGGCCTATATTTTGTGTTTTAATTTGTAGTTAATTAGTGAGCCATTATGAGTTGTTCATTGAAATGAAATTAGAGGAAGTCTAAATGAGTTGGTGATAGTTTTAGAAGAGATTAGAATGTAATAATGGATAATAATTGTGTGATGATGTGTCACAAATTTAGAGTATGAGAAGATGATGTTGCATTTTAAGAAGAGATGAAATTCAACAATATATATATATATATATTTATATTTCAAAATAATTGATGTTTAAAGTTTTTTCATACAAATAAAAAAAACTTTTAATTTTTATTAAAACATCATTTATTATTTATACTATATGAAATGAGCTGTTTGAGGTTCCTTAAGCTAGCCACGTCAGATGAAAAAAAAATTCTAAAAAGAGGCCACATGACATCTATCAATCGTAAGTTAGAAGGGAAAATTAACAAATTAAAAAATAAATCCCATGAAGAATCAGCCAATCAGAATCCCATCTCTTTACTCGCTACGAGATCGATCCTTCTTCCCCGACTAGTCTATGTAACGACCGACGATCGATCTGTTGGAACTAATTTTTTGTCAAAGCTCGAGGGCTTGATAAAATTGTGTTAGTGTGAAAAGAAATGAGTTAAGCTCTTTCTAATGAAATGTTTTCATTAACCGAGAAATGTTTTCTCGTGTATATATGTTGGAATAGTTGTGTCTTAAACGAACAACATGAGAGAAGAAAAGCCATACGTGCGACGTTCGCATCTTGGGCATTGATTGGGCCCGTGAACTTTTTGAGGTATCGATCGATACCCCTTGGTATCGATCGATACTCAACAGGCCGACTTAAAAAATCGCAGCCGCCTAAGATGATCTGGAAATATTCCTTTTCTGTCAGGGAAAAACCCTAGCCTCTCTCCTATATATACAACACGATTTTCACCTAAAAAATCATCCTCTGATACACAATAAACACATACTAAAAGTTCTAGCAATAGTTTCTTCAATTCCCTTCTGTCTAGAGAGTAAGTCTTTATTCGAGAGTATCGTAGTATAATGTTCGTTAGATCTGATATCAAGTGTAGATGATACAGATTACTTTGGTTGTATCCTGGGACTCATGGATCTATAAAAACCCGTCGCACTACGGGAGATTCTTAGAGTTAAGGAAAGAGATTCATCTCGCCTCCTTAGATTTATTATTGCTTTATCGTTATATGAATCGTCTGTACCTTAACTGTTTATTTATATAATCGTGATTAAATCTCTCCTGTCTATTGTGCTATATTTTGGTCCTACAATCTTAACTCTAAGAAGATCCAATTTTTGTTAATACTTCAATTGGATCTTTAATCACGAGTAAATAAACGTTTTCAAACGGTTTTTAAAACGATTCTCTACTGCTGATGATACTCAAACGTTGTCAAAAAGCTTTTAGCAAATTGAAACGTGTAGTAGAGGCAATCTTCATCTCTCTCTATTTTTAAGAAGATGTTCTTCTGCTAGTGATACTCAAACGTTATCAAACCGCTGTTTAGCAACTTGAAACGTGTAGTAGAAGCAGATCTGCTTTTAAACATCTTCTAAAAAACCGTCTTTAATTGCGATTAAAGAACGGTATAATCAACGAACATACATCTGTTGTTGATAGGTTCGATTCTGATCGAGGCCTTGTGAGTATCGATCGACACCCTATGGTATCGGTCGATACTGGACTAAATTGTATCGGTCGACACTTAAGTGTATCGATCGATACCATGCAAACAGTGTATCGGTCGGCACCTCAGTGTATCGATCGATACTTTGCATCGACCAAGTTGGTCTATGTCGATCGATACTGTGTATAAGACACAGGTGTCGATCGACACTGTGGTGCTATGATCGATCCTGTGAAATTCACTTGTATCGATCGACACCCAGGGTGTATCGATCGACACTTATCGTGTATCGATCGACACCATGATGCTTCGAATGACACAGTATGTGCATCAAGCATCGATCGGAATCCAGGGTGTATCGATCGACACTCAACGTGTATCGATCGACACCAGTATGCATCGATCGACATAATATGTGCATCGAGCATCGATCGACACCTATGGGTGTATCGATCGACCCTGTGGTTCATCGTTCGATCATGTGTAATTCACTTGCATCGATCGACACACAGGGTGCATCGATCGACACTATATGTGTATCGATCGACACAAGCTGATCATCGATCGACACCAAGGTGTATCGATAGATCTTATGCAAAACTCAAGTGTATCGATCGACACTGAGAGCATCGATCGACACCATATGGGTGTATCGATAGACATTGAATGTGTATCGATCGATACCAAGGAGTATCGATCGACACCAATGCGATTTAGTTCGATATCAGTATTTGAATTGCGATTCTTAAATATATCGGTACTAATTGAAAGTCGTGTCTCTTTTGTCTTCACAGTATGACAATCGACAACAACTCTGGAACTATGAAGAAAACCAGTGACAAAGTGGATCAAACGACTGTGAGTCTGATCGAAACAATGAAAGGTCAAGCGAACTTGACAGAAGCTGACATGTGTGCTGAGGCCAATGTTGCAGAGAGCCATCCAAAGACTTGGTGGTTCGATACTGGTGCAACCAGACACATCTGTATGGATCGCGAGATGTTCTCGACATACACAAAGAACAAGAGTGGTGATAAACTCTTGATGGGAAATTCCGCCTCGTCGATAGTTGATGGTCACGGGAAGGTTGTTCTGAAGCTCACCTCTGGACAGGAACTGGTTCTCACGAACGTCGTCCATGTACCAGACATACACAAGAATCTGATCTCTGGATCGCTCATAAGTAAGCATGGATTCTCTGTGAAGCTGGAAGCTGATAAGCTAATCCTAACGAAAAATGGGATGTATTTGGGTAAGGGTTCTGTATGTGATAATCTGTGTAAGATATCTGTTGAGGAAGTAATCCTAAAGGATAATGTAACCGAGGCATCCACCTCGTAGAACCCTAAGATTAATGATAAGAAACCATTTGCTTATCTCGCTGAGTCTTTTAATATTTGGCATGAACGATTAGGACATGTTAATTTCAAATCTATGAGTAGATTAATGAACATGAACATGATTCCTAAATGCAAATTAAGCAAAGACAAATGTGAAGTTTTGTGTCCAAACTCACTAAAACGCCTTCACCCAGCGTTCAAAGAACAACAGAACCTCTGGGTTTAATTCTCACAGACATATGTGATTTGAAAACCAGAGGAGGCAAGAAATATTTCGTGACTTTCATAGATGATTGTACGAGATATTGTTACATCTTTCTTTTAAGAAGTAAAGATGAAGCCTTGGACAAATTTAAAGACATGTTAAGGTATTGCACATAGCTTAATACTATGTTTCCAAAAATTTGCGAATTTTGGAATAATTAATTGATGTTCAATTAAGTATTGGAGGCTGATTTAATCGAATAATTAAATCATTGGACTTTTTGAGGTATCGATCGATACCCCTTGGTATCGATCGATACTCAGCAGGCCTCTTGCGATTCTTGATATGAGTTCAAGAATACTAATACAATTCGATATTGTATTAAGTTTATTAAATTCAAGAAATTGAATTTAATTTTACCCTTTAACTTGAGATTTGGGTATTGGTTAGTATATTAATTTGGTTTGATTCTCTTGAACAAAATCAAATTTCAATATGACTAACAACACCGA
>PKML01054903.1:64040-110385 GCA_002933935.1 Eutrema yunnanense
AAAAAAATCATCCTCTGATACACAATAAACACATACTAAAAGTTCTAGCAATCGTTTCTTCAATTCCCTACTGTCTAGAGAGTAAGTTTTAATTTCGAGAGTATCGTAGAATAATGGTCGATAGATCTGGATCATGGTGTTGATGATTCAGTTAAACTTTGGTTGTATCCTGGGACTCATGGATCTATAAAACCCCGTCACACTACGGGAGATTCTTAGAGTTAAGGAAAGAGATTTATCTCGCCTCCTCAGATCTTGTTATTGCTTTATCGTTTATAAATCGTCTGTTCCTTAACTGTTTATTTATTTTATTATCGTGATTAAATCATTCCTGTCTGTAGTGTAAAATTTTGGTCCTACACGATCTTCCTCGATAAACATTGTATTTGAACTGACGCTTTAAATTAGGTCACAATGCCTCCATCAAAACACCAATTACTATTTCTCCCTCTTCCTTTTCTTGAAATCTCATACTGGATTGAAATACGACGGCCCTTCGCTCCACCGCTGTAACCGTCGTTCAGGAAGAGGCGGAGCTTCGGCGGAGGAGACTTATGCTGGTCGGAGAAATTTTGTGCGCGGCTACCTTTCTTCTTTTCCGATTCATTTTCAGAAATTCTGATATTTATCTCTAAATAGGGAAATCAAAAATAACTAAACTCAACAAAAAGATGATGAACACCTTCAAAATTTCCAATGGCGAACGAACCATCTTACACCCAAATTCTGAGAATCACGTTATAGAAAGCCATGTCAGCACGCTGACTAATCGCATGTCATCGCGCACATGTTAGTGGTACTGATTGCACTCCTTCAATGTTCTGACTAAACTTACATTCTTTGTATTTGAGACTTTAGTAGTCGTAGTGGTATCTTCTTTCAACTGGGGTTTTACGGATGTTTCGCAAGTGTCTATGATTGAAACATTGTGTTTTGATCACAAAGAGTTTGATTGTCTTAATTTTTTTGCTTAAAACGTATATGCTTAGAAAATATGTGAACTTCTATTTTAAAACTTCCACGCTCTATTTTCTTATCTCTCTCATTCATGTTGTTGTGAAAAACAAAAATTAAAGTAATGGTGGGACACCTACAACTTATATAACTTACTAGAGTAGTAGAAGTCTTAAAATAAAGAAAATTGATGCTAATGAGGTACAACTTTAAAGAACACAAGTATTATGTCATATGACTCATATGTTACCAAACCACTATGCTTTATGACCTCTTTTTAAACTCAATACAGATTTATAGTATGAAGTATGAACTTAAGTAGCTGAGTAGATTTTGCCATTTTTACAGATGAGTATTTGTTATTTTACAGATGTGAGAAGTTGTAAAAGACGTAGCTACTACTCCCCCACGGCTATTTTAGACAAGGTTCATTACCTCTTTTCTCTTTCTTTAAATAAAGGACTCGATTCATTGTCTTTTTAGTCATTGTCTTCGTTCTCCTTATTACCAACCTAATTTCTTTGTTTCTTATCTTCTATAGTACTGTTCCATTAACTGTCCTTAGAACCATGTTGTCGAAGTTAGACTCATTGTTACTATGCAAGTTTGTACTTTGAAACTTCATCAATTGATTATGGAAAATTCCAATCCTCCATCAATCAAATCATTATAGGTTCATCGTTAGATCATTGCCTATATATTCGTTTTTATTGGATGACTTGATGTTGTCTTATTTGTTGGTTTCAACTTGCCTTCATGTGTACATATGTTGGTTCTCTTTTTTTCCTCACGGGAATTCATGGCTTTCATTGAAAATCTCAGACCGTAACGGATTTAACAGAAATTTAATGTTTTAAACACGTGAAAATTAGGAGGAATAAAAAGAGGCTATGGCTCCAAAATGTTGGCAGGAATTAAGGTGGAACGGATAGTCTTTCCGAATCTACTATGTAAATATTTCATTTAGCTATTTTCTTCTCCACTGTGTCAATATGTATAACAACTCGGATGAGGTAAGATATGGATAATATTTGACACCCTGATCCTGTCTTAAACTTTATTTGTCTAGAGATCCTTCTACAGTTTCTACAATATGTGACTCGATGAGATGGTTCCTTCTACTAGAGCGATTAGAGTTAGTTTAACTAGTTCTTTATCCAAATAAAAAATCTTACATTTTGATTGTGGGCTGTTGAATGATCTTAAAAATAATTAGGATTTGTGTCTTTCTATTAAGACTTTTGTTTGGTAGCCAGGAAAGTGGTTAGAACTATAAGGCCTTCTTTTCTCTACTATTTGTATTACCTTGAATGTAGTTTAAAGCTTTGGGGGAACAAGATCTAACGTTAAGGGAAAAAGGCGTACAACTTAGCAACATGTGTACATAATTTGTCCACAATGCGAAGGATGACAAGCTACCAAAGATTAATGAAGTTAGAAGACAACGAAGAAGATAAGGCGTTGTGAAAGATTACTATACCAACGATTGTATTATCGTAAGAACAAACTACATTTAGAGCCATAAAAGTGAAATCAACGAGAGGACAAAGTGTAATTTCAAAGAGAGTGTTTGAGGTAGTCTCAGTGGTTGGCAAACGGCTAGATTGTAATTAAAGTAGTTGTGGGTATGATGAAAAAATGGACCGAAAATGAATAAAGAACATAGAGAGAAATTTAATTATTTGGCCAAAGCTCGAAGGTGTTAAGTGAGAAAAGATTCATGTCTTATGTGTCGTATAAGAGAATATGAGGGGAAAAAAAAAGAACAGGAACAAGAAAAACCAAAAAGACATGAGTTTTCATACGAGCGTGTGATAATATATGATTGATTTTATAAATAGTGAACAACTGTGTAGTAACATGTGAATATGTATTAAAAAAATTATTGGAACATTGAGATTGTAAGCTAAATTCTTCTAATAAATTTAAGATATGTAAAACGCATATGTTAAGATTACAAAACTACTAAAATCAATATGATTTGTGCAAATTCTCCTAATTTATTTGGTTCAATATTGTTTTATGAAATCAAAAAATACATCTGCTACAAACAAAAAAGAAGTATATGAGAATTTAATTTTTATTTTTTCGTATGTACAATAGTTCTCAAATTCAAACAACTTATACTCTTTAAATCCACTATATTTCTTCTATATATATATATATATATATATATATATATATATTCATTAAACACATAGCACCTTCTTTCTTATTTTTTATAAAATCATATTTACATAGATACTATTGAATAAATATACATTCAAAAATCAATATTTAAAACTTTACCTTAATTATGAAATTCACCATATTCTTTATGTCAAAAATAGAAGAAAAAATATATATCCAAACCGCAAACGCGCGTAGCGCGGAAAATCCCCTAGTCTATCTAAATACAAGTCAACCAATAATAAAATAAATTGCAGGATACAAATGGTCATAAAACATTAAAAACTAATAATCCTTACATTAAAAATTGAAAACATCAATAAACAATTTTTTTTCTCCTAAAACATCAATTATTTTAAAATAAAATGAATATTTTAATATCACTTGGAATTTGGAAGCATGAAAAACAATATTGCATTGCATCTCAAGCTAAAGAGAACAAATCCAAAAAAAAATTGGATGAGATAATTAAATTTATAACTATATTTACATTATAGTTGAGAGTAACGTTTTCTGTCAAGGACTTGATTTATCCTTTCAATTCAATTGAACCAAAAATCATAAACAAGGGTAAAATTTTCATATGAATTAATTAAAAACATGATAATTGTAATAAACAAGTGAATATAAGAAATGAAGCAGCAAGATGTCTACAAATCTACATAACAATGCTCTATATTCTCCCATATAAGCATGTTTTAAAATGTATGTCCAACTTTTTTCATATATGCACAAGTAATGCACATATGTCTACTATGTGGATAGTAATGCAAAATTTTATTTTTGAAAAGCTTTCAAGAGCGAAATCAAGACACAAATGTATACATTTTCTCATATTTCTTATTTCTTCTCACTTGTTTGAATTTTTCCCTCTTTTGGGATCTTTGATGCGATATCCTATGTTTATACTACAATAGAATATTTCACATTAAATTTCCCAAATACTAGATTTCAAAAGAACCAAAAGCTTCAAATTTCTTTTTTTTTGTATGTCTCTCAATTTGTGAATTAAGATGTCCTGATTGTAAAAGTTATTGATGACACCAACACAATTCTTCAAACATTTGTGTCTAGACTCTATACCATCATCACCATAATCACAAAGGACAATTGAACCTTGTGATTGCATTTGGACGGATCAATTGTCGTGATATGGGGTGAAAACAGTAGTGATAAAAATGCTATGCCATCAATCAAACGTAATCAGGCAATTTCACAAAAAGATAGTTAGCATATGCACGAACAATGAAGTCTCCATAGAAATAAGCACTTCTGAAGATAATGATCAATATCATATCATATCAATTTCTGCATCCGATGTAGAATGAACTTCTTCCTTTCTATTTTTATTTAATTATATTTTGAGACTATGGATAATACAATGTCTGTTTTGCAGGTTTTTGAGGCTAAGTATGTCACAATTGAAGCGACTCTAAAACTTTTGAGATTCTATTGTGAACAACACGACATACCCCGACAGGCCCCGCACACGGTTGCTTGACGGGGATTGCCTTATTTACCTTGTGCCGGACGAGATGAAGTCTTTTAAGACAAGCTTCATATCGTTCTTGGACACTCCGAGTTCTTAGCTTAGACATTACATGGCTACCACGAATGAAGGACTGTCTCCATCTGTGCAGAAGGATGAAAGCAAGTCGCACAAGTTTGTGATTAGGGTTAGTTAAATTATTTAATTTGCTAGCTTAATTAATTTTCATTTTAGTGTTTTCATTAATTTTATTTGTTTTCATTGCCACAGCTTAAGGGGCCCGTTAAGGTGATGGAAAGAGCATTTTTGGAAGCCATAAGGGTGTCAAGATCACATGCCTTTTGATTATTGTTCACGTGATAACTATAGGTTTTAAGATCTCTATAATATTATTTAAGAAGACATTTTTAATACTGCACTTTGTTTTGTAAGTTATTACATGAAATGCCATTACAAATAACAAATAATAATGAAAATAGAAAATAATATAATAGTCTTTTAAAACTATTGATTAGAATATAGAAAATATATATTTTGCATTAAATAAGTTATTTATTATTTAATTTCTTAATTATTTTTAATACTATATATTTTAAAATAATAATCAATTCATATATATTCAAAGAACAAAATATATTCAAAAAAATTCTATATTTTTCACTATATTTTATTTGAATATATATCAAAACAAAAGTTGAAAAGTATTTTACTAATTTTATAAAAAGTTAGACACAAAAAAACTATTTTTTAAAAAGATTTCATAGACTAACCACAAAAACTAGAATCATTTAACGGTGCATATTAAAGTTATGTTTTCAAGATTATAAGTTAATCCGGGTTAGCCTGAATAATATTTTAGTTCTCTGCAAAACGGGTTAAATAGACAAATTATTACAAATTGACAACTTTATTTATAATTATTAGTTAGTCATATTGTAAAATTCATATAAAAGCAATATTCTTAAATTTTAAAATAATTTCTTTAAAAAAAATATTTTACACTATAATTAACGGAAGTTAAATCCTAGTTAATATTGATTTTGGACCACAAAACATATCCATTATGTAATCCGTTGGAATCTATCACTTCATTGTCTCAATGTGTGCCTTGTGTTCACGTGAATGGATTTTATATTTCTCTCTTACTTTCAGTGTGATTTTGTTTTTTGTGTTTTGGAAATTTTGGGTCACTTTTTTTTTTCCGACATTTTGGGTCACTTTATAAGACTTTTTTAGAGCAAGTCAAATAAAATTGTTAGGACTTTTTTTTTTTTTAAAGGCATCTGACTTTTTTTTTTTTTTTTTTTTTGAATCGCCAAGGTTCCGGGTCCGTAGGCCCGTACATCCTCGGAGTGGGGCTCAAATTATGTTAAAGTCACTCTTCTGGAGGAGACCCCTCCCAACCGGAATCGAACCCAGGGCCGGTAGGAGAGGCACATACACACTCCTCCTTAACCAATATGCCAACTCAACGTTGGTAAGGCGTCAACTTTTCTTAAGAGAAGACCCAACAAACCGAGATCTGAAACTGTTTCACGAAGTTGCAGGTGAACAGTAAAACAAAGAATGAAACGGAATATGTCAGAGAAGATAAAACAGGACCACACACAGAATTTTAACGAGTTCACGCCCGTTAAAGAGGGTCGCTATGTCTCGCCGAGACTCTCCTCATAATCCACTAGAATCAATATAGTGATTATAACAAGAAGCTACAAGTGATCCGCCTAATACCCTTCACTAGTACTTAGACTCACTATAAGCTTATACTTACAAGTTTTATCTCCTCTCACTAAAACGTGTTACGATGGTCTCTTACTCTCTCTAAAACCATAAGCACCTAATTTATAGTGCAACAAACTAGGGCTTCATGTGCAAAACTCCAATCGCCCAAAAGTGCTTCTTCAAACGCTAAATATGTAATCTTGTAACAGCAACTGATACAACCAAACATAGCTTTCCTTTTTGGGCACAAGCATACATAATGTCCTTAAAGCAGAGCAGAGTCGTTGCTGGGTTGTTTCTTGCAACTTTCAGTTCCCTTTGCAGTGTGGTCTCAATAAGTAACTCAACCTTGGTTTAGTCTACACCAACCGTAGTTAGTCCTTAGCAAGTCTTGTTTGACTTTTCAAATGTGCTTGCTCACCAAGTTATCACTTCACAAATCTCCACCTGATAACATGATGATCAAGCAATCAACCGCACACAAAATAAGAGAGAGAGTACCTGATTATAGTTCTGGATTCCAGTCTCGGATCCCTGAGTTTATTACTCAGACTTGACATGTAGCAAGTTCAATGCATCCTGAAACTTGCTCACATCCAATACCTTGGTGAAAATATCTGATGGATTCTTCTCAGTCGATATCTTCAACACTTCCAACGTTCCATCCGCAATGATCTCTCAGATGTAATGGCACTTAACATCAATGTGCTTCGTCCTTTCATGGTGCATATTATTCTTTGAGAGTGCGATGGCACTCTGCGAATCACATAAGATCTCTACAGATTTATGCTCATAATCAAACTCCTTCAACAGACCCTTCAGCCACACAGCTTCCTTTACAACCTCTGTTAGAGACATATATTCAGATTCAGTTGTTGATAAAGCCACAACTCTCTTTCGCAAAACTTCCAACTTATTGTGTTTCCACCAAGTATGAACACCAATCACGTGATTGATCTTCTCTTGTCAGGATCTGCAGCAAACTCTGCATCACAGTAACCCATAATCTTGAAATCTGAGCTTTTCTTGTAACACAGTCTTGTGTTAGGTGTGCATTTAATGTATCTTAGCACCCATTTAACTCCCAACCAATGATCCTTGATAGGTTGGCTCATAAATATGCTAATGATACCAACATGATAGGCTAAGTCAGGACGTGTGCCAATCATAGCATACATGATGCTTCCAACAGCATTTGAGTACGGGACTGGCTTCATATACTCCTCATCTCTGACCAGCTTTTCTTCAGTTGCAGCACACATCTTCTAATGAACTCCCAATGGTGTTACTGCATGCTTCGCTTTTGCCATGTACGTTGTAAGTTTCAAGAATTTTGTTCAAGTACCCTTCCGGAGACAGCCATAAAGCACCATAAGCTCGGTCTCTTGTGATCTCCATACCAAGAATCTTCTTGACAGCGCCTAGATCCTTCATTTTAAACTTCAAACTGACATCCTTCTTCAACTGAGTTATGGCTTCAATATTATTTGCCGCAACCAGCATATCATCCACATAAATCAGAAGATACATCATAGAACCATCAATCAACACTTTTGTGTAGGCACAACTGTCATAATCACTTCATACGAACCCGATATCAGTCATATAGTTGTCAAACTTCTCATTCCACTATCTAGGTGCTTTCTTGAGTCCATATGGCGACTTGTTTAGAAGACATACCTCATTTTCCTTGAACATTCACTCATATACTTCCGGAGGTGTCATGTAGATCTTCTCTTTCAATTCTCCATGTAGGAAAGCTGTTTTAACATCCAACTGCTCCAGCTCTAAGTCCTCTTGAGCTACAATCGAAAGTATAATCCTTATAGAAACATGCTTTACCACCGGAGTGAAGATCTCATGATAGTCTACGCCTTCTCTTTGAGCATACCCTTTAGCAACAAGCCTTGCTTTGAATCTTGGTTCTTCAACCCCATGTATCGCAAGTTTATACTTGTAGATCCATCTACTGCCAATGATTCTACGATTATATGGCCTTGTAACCGTAGTCCATGTGTTGTTCTTCATCTGAGAATCAATCTCTTCATTCATTGCAAGCTTCCACTTATCTCAATTTGTACCTCTTTTTGCTTCACTGTAATCTGCATGTTCTACTGCATCCCCATCTTATGTGGTATAAAGAGCTTCAGCAAAGTAATCTTCATCATCAAACTTTCTTGGTGCCTTGATTTCTCTTCTATTTATGTATGTCACAAGATGATAGCTCAATGGAGGTTGACTTACATCAGCCTCTGCATCATCATCTGTACCATCCCTTGTAGGAGTGACCAGAATGAGACTTCCTGATATTTTTGTTTCTTGAGTAGTCTCAGTGTCTCCACCCGAGATGATGTCCCTTCCTGCTTCAAGATTTAAGTCCATATAAGATCCAATTTGATCTCATATTTTGTAGAAATGCTATCATTTCTCTGCATCAGATCTTTGTACACTGCATTTTCTTGAAAGATGACATTTCTGCTCACCACACATTTCTTTTCATCAGTCAGCCACACCATGTATCCCTTCACTCCACTAGGATAACCAATCAAGACCCCTTTCTTTGCTCTTGGAATTAACTTCCCGTCATATGTGTGAACAAAAGTAATACAACCAAATCTTCTGAGATAGTTGTACACAAGTGCTTTTCCAGACCACCTCTTGTATGGTATCTCAAAGTTCAGAGCTGATGAGGGGGTCTTATTGATAAGAATTACTGTTGTGTGAGTTGCCTCCTGATACAAGGATTTTGTAATCCTTTAGAGGTATCAATACCCTCTTATCGATGTAATATAAGAGGTTATCGAATCCAATTGGGATTATTCTAATCACTAAGCATGCAAGGTTCTTAAGGCAAGTCAAGCTAAACGATTGTGGTTTTGCGATTAAGAATCTAAATTAAGCAAGTAAACAACGAAACAAGATATAATCCAAATAATAAAAGCGGAACAAGAGACGAGGTTATTGATATAGGGTGATCCAAGCTCAATTAGTGGTGCTCAATTACTCATGAAGCTAATCCCTAGGCAATAGATCTCTAATCTAGATTAGTTCTCTTTCAAGCAACTAATCTCTATGCTAATTATCAAACCCATTAGCAAATCATCATTTGTGGATTATCAATTAGCAAGCATTAAGAATTATAACAAGATCAACCAAAGAAATGCCCTAAACAACTAATGTCTTAGGTTAGGAACATAAATCTCTTGTCTAGTTTGGTCTTGGCATTTCATCAAACACTTGGTGTTCATGAAATGCCCAATGATCTAGACCCACTCTTTCAAGCTAGATCTAGCATTAGGGACTCTAGACAAGAAGGAATATAAGATAATCTAATCCTAAACACCACTAATCAAACCTTAGATCTTCCTAATCAACCTCATCCCAAGATCCTAAAGACTACTCACTAATCATCATGGGTCTAACAAATCCTAGGAAGGAAGTATTAAAGCTCATGATCAAGATGATTGAATGATTAGAAAGTAGAAGAAAGATGGATCAAATCAAGAAAACAATACTCAAATTAAAAGGATCAATCTCTTACAAATCACTCTTAGAGAGGGTTTTTGCTAGAAAAAGACTTAGCCCTCTAAAATTAGGTTTTTGGGCTTAAATACTAAACAGTAACGAACCGGGTCAACCCGGAACAAACCGGGTTTTGACCCGGTTAAAATGGGCAAAAAGAGGCTGGTATCGATCGATACCCTCGGTATCGATCGATACCTATGATATCGGGCCTGTTCTTCCAGGGGTACCGAGGTCACTCCTCGGTACCGTTGCTCCGTATTAGGGGCCGATTCCCCCGGGACTCTCCTGTGGCAATGCCGAGCTGTGACACCGAGCAGGAGCATCGGTGTGATCTCCTGAAGCTTTTGGTATCGATCGATACCGAGGGGTATCGATCGATACTGGGTGTTTTTGGCTTTGGTCTTCGGTCGATACCGAGGACACACCTCGGTACCGTTGCTCGGTGTTAAGGCTTTTTCCCCCGGGTCTCCCTGTGGCCGTACCGAGCTGTGATACCGAGCAGGAGCATCGGTATTGCCTCTCGGTATCGATCGATACTCGGCGGTGATACATCGGGTATCGATCGATGCTGGGTGTCGAGCTGGCTTTTTCCTGAAAACACATCCGAAACATGCACGGACTCTCTAGGACCTAATGCAGACACACTAGACTCCTAAAATGACCTAAATGCTAAAGAAGTATCATGAATTACATGTAAATGGACCTAAACCTATATGAAACGCATGCTAGAATGATGCAAAATGTGATGATATCACCTCCGCTCAAAATCTCTTAGGTAGGCCAGAATCACTCAGCATGCTTCTCTCTTTTTCCATGACCGTCTTGTCCATTCGTTATGCAACACTGTTCTGCTGAGGCGTGTATGCACATGTTATGTGCCTTTGAATTCCCCTTGATTCACAAAATCCATCAAAAATATGTTACATAACTCTAGACCATTTTCTGTTATGCGAGTCTTCACTTTCTTCTCGTTTTGATTCTCCACCAGACTAATCCATTCAACAAACTTATCAAAAGCTTCATCCTTGGTTTTCAGAAAATAAACTCATACCTTTCTTGTGTGATCATCTATGAAAGATATGAAGTATTGACACTTTCCAAACGACAATAGAACTGATGGTGCTCCCCACAAATCAGAATGAACATACTCCAGCCTCTCCCATGTATCATGATGAGCGAAGTTGAAACCAATCCTTTTAGCTCTGTCATATATGCAGTCTTCACATGTGTCAAAGTCTGATACTTTCTTCTTGTCGAGAAGACATTTTTTCACCAGCATGCATGTGACACAGTCTTCTGTGCCTCATAACTGTGTCATCCTGCCGTCTTATAACAGCAAGTGACTCATCTCTCACAGGCTTCCATTGAAGCAGATATAGTGTGTCATATCTTCTTCCTGTAAGTAGCACCTGATCTCCAGCCTTGATGCTTAGAACTCCATTTTCTGATTCCAACATGTAACCAACTTTCTCAAAAGTTCCCAAAGATAAGAAATTTTTGTCCATCTCAGGAATGTACCTCACATTTATGAGCAACACACTCAAACCATCTTCATTCTTGATCCTGATAGTTCTCACTCCTTTAACTTTATACATTTTCGTGTTACCCATTCTGACAGAACCCCATGCATCTTCATCTAGCTCCTCAAACCATTCCCTTTTATAGGTCATGTGATAGCTACATCCTGTGTCCATGATCCATTCATCTTCGAGATGAATATTTGTTGAGGACAGAGCTTTGGACACATACAACCCAGCTGCTTCAGCTAAGTTCCCATTTCCTCCTGAGGATTCTCCTTTACTGCTTCCATAACTTGGCTTGTACTGAGCTTTGTTCTTGTTAGGACATGAAAACTTTAAAATGGCCTTATTCACCACAGATCCATTATCCTCGTTTACTCTTGGATTTAAACCTTTTGGTCTTGTTTCCTTTGTCCCTTTGTTCGCTCCTTCCTCTGGTCTCGTTCTTCTCCTTCACATAAAGACCTTTAGCTTGACCCTTTATACTCTTCCTTGCTGAGCCAAGTTCCAACTCTTTTGAGTAAATGGTTGCTACAACTTCATCTAGAGTCAATATAGCTTTTTTTGAGCTATATCTTATAGTATCTTTCAACTGATCAAACACTTTAGGAAGCGACATCAGCAGAAGGATTTCTTGATCCCCATCCTCAATAATAATATCCATGTTCTCTAAATATGTAACAATATGTAGGAACTTATCGATGTTACCTTCAACAGACAGATTTTCTGACATCTTGAAGTTATAAGACTTCTGTTTCAGATAGATCTGGTTTGGAAGAGCTTTAAACAAGTACAACTTGTCCAAAGCATTCAACATAGAAGCTGCAGTCTTCTCTTTCTTGACCTTCCTCAAAACCCTATCTGTGAGACTCAGAACTATTGCACTATTTGCTTTCTTTTTCTTTTCCTCTAAAGCTTCAAGCTTTTCCATATTTTCTTTATCTTCTTCACCTATGTCTTCTCTTTTCTTTTGTTTTGAGGATTCTTCATCAGTGACCTTAGTTTCCTTGAGAGCTATACTCAAACCCAGAATATCCAGTTGAGCTTCAAGCTTCTCTCTCCACATAGTGTAATCCCCACGTCCATCAAAATTCTCAACCTCTACTCTCGCCGAAGGCATGATTCAAAGCTTGAGGTAACTCTACAGAACCACAAAACCACGAACCAAAGCTCTGATACCACTGTTAGGACTTCTAGACCCTAAAGGCGTCGACTTTCTTTAGGAGAAGACCCAACAAACCGAGATCTGAAGCTGTTTCACGAAGTTGCAGGTGAACAGTAAACCAGAGAATGAAACAGAGTATGTCACAGAAGATAAAACAGGAGCACACACAGAACTTTAACGAGTTCACGCCCGTTAAAGATGGTCGCTACGTCTCGCCGAGACTCTCCTCGAAATCACTGGAATCAATATAGTGATTACAACAAGAAGCTACAAGTGATCTGCCTAATACCCTTCACTGGTACTTAGGCTCACTTTGTACCACTTCATGTGTTTGAGAAAACTCAAAACAAGCTTATACTTACAAGTTTTCTCTCCTCTCACTAAAACGTGTTTCTCTGGTCTTTTACTCTCTCTAAAACTATAAACACCTAATTTATAGTGCAACAAACTAGAGCTTCATGTGCAAAACTCCAATCGCCCAAAAGTGCTTCTTCAAACGCTAAAGATGTAATCTTGTAACAGCAACTGATACAACCAAACATGGCTTTCTTTTTTGGGCACAAGCAGACATAATGTCCTTAAAGCATAAAAGAGAGCATAAAAGAGAGCATAAAAGAGTCGTTGATGAATTGTTTCTTGCAACTTCTAGTTCCCTTTACAGTGTAGTTCCAATAAGTAACTCAACTTTAGTTTAGTCTATACCAATCATAGTTAATTTTTAGCAAGTCTTGTTTGACTTTTCAAATTTGCTTGCCCACCAAGTTATCACTTCACAAAAATCATAAGACTTTTTGGTCTACAACCAACATTTTTTCAATACAAAACTCGTAAGGCCCAGAGAAATATCATTAACTAATCGATTACATGTTGTAACTAGTTATCTAATCTTATCTTGTAACTAATTCCATAAGAAAATATCATTAACTCGTCATACTAAAAAAAGGAACCGGGAAAAATATCGTTGACTCATCAATACACTTACAATTTTTGTGCTTTAAACTTTCTAAATTTTAATTAAAAACTAGGTAATTATCCGCCTTACACGGTATGTCTTTTTTTTGACCCTTGTATTTTTTTTCTATTGATTTAATATTATATTTTATTTGATAAATATGAGTTTTACACTAGCAGTTAACACCACATAATTTGATATTTTCTCCGTAGTTGAATCTCTTGAGTATACATTTGATTTGCATAGAACAATGTCAATAAAAATTTTGGTAATTTTTGTGAATGGTGTATTGGTGCAACATACCAACTTCTATCATTTATTTGACATGATTGTTGATTCGTTCATTTTCGATAACTTTAATATGTTGCAGGTTGTTCTCATATTCTGGCGGTTTTTAACCTAAATTTACTCTTGCATCCAATAGCTTTCACCTAATAAAATTGACATCTTGGCTTCCATATTTATTTACTATATATCTCAAAACTTGTTATCAAAAATTAAAGAATTTACTCAACATAATTCCATATTACCATCTCTCCACTTTTTCAAATTCGTTTCATATTTTTATTTCACATTGTTCCTGTTTCAAGACACTATTCACACCATGTTGATAGAACATCATCATATTAGAAAAAAGTAAACTGATGGGATACAAAAGTCCTCCTCAATTTAAGAACAACGTTTTCCACTACCCACTACCTTTCCCCGTTTTGAGGAGTCAATGTCCCCCACCTTCTAGTTTCAGTTCTTTGCTTTCGTTGTTTTTGTCTATATAAGTAAAGAAATTTATGTAAAGAGGGATTATGAAGAGAAAATTGCAGTAAAATTGTTTTAAAGTCTTTGGGACCTATCAATGGTATCAGAGCAAATCTCTTGCTTTGAAGAGTGACCAAAATTAGCTTTGTTGCTAACATTTGGTATCAAAGCACCTCAACCATGGAACTGTACAACGAGATCTATGGAGCTCCGGTTTTCGATGTCTACTACGACGACGAAGAGCCAATCTTCGACGTCTACGATGTCCAGGTCGATGATCTATCGGCCACGACGGAGGCCAACCTCCGTGACGTGCAAGACAAAATCCTCCGAGAAATACATGATGAGATCCAGAAGATGAAGGTCTATATGGCGGATAAGTTCAAGAGTCTCGAGGAGACCATAAACTCTCTGGTGGAGATGGCAAGAAACATCAGAGCTCGACGCAGAGCAAATAGCAATCGCACCAATCAAAACGTGCGAACCTATATGTCTTACACGAATCCGTTTTACCAAACACAATATGTGAAGTTGAAATTTCCTTGTTTCAATGAGGGTGATCCGACATCATGGTACAGCAAAAGAAAGCGATACTGTACTACACCATTTGAAGCTCTCTTTGGCAGACCTCCACCGTGGCTTCCTCCGAGTCCTCCGCCGGCACTTCCTCCAACACCAAAGAAGCTCAGCGGAGAAGAACCAGTTTCCGCCGATATAATTGGAACAAACGGAAGTTTTCCATTCGATCGTGGAAAACAAGCTTTTCTCAAGAACCTTGAGGACAAGGTTCTCTTTGAGGATAGGTGTATTGATGGGATACAAAAGTCCTCCTCAATTTAAGAACAACGTTTTCCACTACCCACTACCTTTCCCCGTTTTGAGGAGTCAATGTCCCCCACCTTCTAGTTTCAGTTCTTTGCTTTCGTTGTTTTTGTCTATATAAGTAAAGAAATTTATGTAAAGAGGGATTATGAAGAGAAAATTGCAGTAAAATTGTTTTAAAGTCTTTGGGACCTATCAATAAACCTTGTCTGAAAACAACATTATATGAAACTTGTATTAGTTATTTTAGTTATAGGAGATAAGCATAAATATCATGACAAAATCATCATAGTAAGTAGACGATTAATGAGTATACGATTATCACAGTAAAAGAATAAAAAGGATCCATACAAGTCTTGCAACACCTATTTAGATATTTGGAAAGACTTACCGAAATGCCGTAAAAACTCAGAAACTAAGCATATACCATTATCAGCCTTACAACGATTTTCCTGGGTTAGAAGTTTGAGTTTGCTTGATCATGTGTTAAGCTTGTGTAGAGATTCAAGATAAGAAAATCAATACAAGAAAACTTCATAAAATACAATATAGTCTTATCCAAGGATAATTCATTTCATAGTTGCCAAGGAAGCAACCTAGCTTGTCCAAAACATTTCTGATACAAATAAATAAATGCCCTAAACCATCAATTCAAACCGGAAAGATTACTTAACCCATTCGATATCATCATCCAATGATAAAATCGATCAGTTTATACTTCAACGCGTTACTCCAATAAATCTCAATAAAATCCACCGGTCCAAATTTCTAATCCAGTTTACAATCATAATAACTTTCAAAGCATTAACGAAGCACAATCAGAAGAGTATTGAAAATTCGGGACGTAAAATTCAATCAAAATCCACCGGTCCAACCACTATCCAGACCGGTATTACTATACATACCGCTCAAATCGAAAAGTACATTTGCTACTTGGTTAAAACATTCGGACCAAAATCAAATTATTGAGGGTCTCATCTTCTTCAATTCACACATTCGTACATACAGAGATTCCAGTTCCTCTCGATTTGTTCGACTGGAATTGCAGTTGTATCTGAATTTCTCCAATTCATCAAGCTGGACAGGCACCGAGTGGATCGCCATGGGAGTGGCGGTTACGAGGACTCCTACCCAACTCACCCCAGAGGACCTTCTCGTCTCTCAGATTCACCCTCCATGACACGCTTTGACGAGGATGATGAAGCTTTTAGCCACCGTCGTCGTCGGGGAAACAGCCCTAGCAGTTATCGAGTTGGAATTGAGGGCGGAGGAGTTGGTGGTCGACGCTGGGAAGGTGACAGCCCTACGGATCGTGATGTTTCCGGAGGTGGCGTTAGAGGAGGAGGTTTCCGGCCGATCAACGGTCCTTCAGGTAGATTAGATTTTCAGCCGATGGGTTTTGGACTCGATGGAGGCGTTGGTGGATTTCGACCGATGGGTCATGACGGAGCTGGCGGAGGCCGAGGAGGATTTCGGCCTAGCGGACCCGTGAAGTTTCCGCCATCGGAGAGTCCAGATGGAGGGGCAACGATGGGTAAAGTAATGGAGTCTGATTACTCTGTAAGATTGACTCCACCGACGGTCCAGCAGCCTCTTTCGGGTCAGAAAAGAGGGCGTCCTCTCTCGGAGCATGGCAGCTTTACTGGAACTGGTAAGCTTGGGCTCACTCAATCGTAATGTAATGTATTCTAGTTGTTATGTAACTCGATTGTTGAAGGTGTTTCATGTGATCTTTCCATTTTTACTTTTATGTGATAATCAGAGCTATTTCCAAACTTCATATGTAAGCATCCTTTACTGGGTAATCTGTTTTGCAGATGTTTCTGATCGTACTAGTATAGTCAAGCTTTTTGTTGGCTCCGTACCAAGGACAGCTATAGAAGAAGAAGTGAGTTAATCTGTAAAAAAATTCTAATTTGTTCTCTATATACGCTCATTGTTGAGACATTCTAGACCACGAATCTCGTAGAATCTTTTCATACCTAGACCGTTCGCGTCGAGATCTTACCTTTTCTAATTTCTATCTTTTGGTTTTTATATTCCAGGTCCGTCCCTTGTTCGAACAACATGGAAATGTACTTGAGGTTGCTTTGATCAAGGACAAGAGAACTGGACAGCAGCAAGGTATGTTTATCTCCATTTTACTAGGAAATAGTCGTGATTTATACTTTTTCAAATTTCAGGTCTCCTGAAAAGGCTGATGGGAAGCAACCCTAGTCTCATCATTGGCCTCCATTTGTTTGCAACAATTTTCGGGCTTATTGCTTGTGCTTGCGAGCGTCTTATCTGTGTTGGTTTGTCACAGAAGAAGGCTACCTGTGTAGCTGGCTAAGAAAGGGTGTATGTATAGACCTTGGGCAAATAGGTTATGCTACTTGTGTCTATTCTAGAACTTAAGATGTGTGTTTAAAAGTGTAGCAGACTTTATTGAGGATGTTTTAGAGTTGGAGTTAATGTACAAAAAATTTAACAGATGTTTTGCTGTTGCCTTTATAGTGGGTATTAGTTTAAAGAACATCGCTATTTTCCTTTCCTATTGAATTCCATCTTTCTTTCCTCTTCCTTTCGATAAACTGAAAATGTTGTGTATGGTCTTGACAGGATGAATGTATTTTTAGTTGGTAGTTTTACAAGGTTTAACAGATGGTTTGATTGATTTGCCACCTCTGCTGGTCAAGATTTGGCCGTTTCTTAGCAATTATATCATGTTGGATGTTTGGCATCTTCAATTTCTTTCATATCCACTTTTGGATTTTCTTGTCTCTATTGGTTGATGATGGAATTCTTTTACCTTTTTGGATGCTTGATGCCAGAATGAATGCCTTTTTCCTCTTTCTTTTTTTTTGTGAATGGCCGAAGAACTATGATGATTGTTTTTCTTTTCCCTCTCTTTGAATGGCCTAAGTTGTGGATTTGCTTTGTTCTTCTCTCTCTATTGCTTGGACGGCTTGTGATGTGATATACTATCTGTCGTCATTGATTAATGAATGTTTCGTTGAGTAGCTCTTATGTTTCTGTATGTGGAAGAGATGTCTGATAATTTTTTTTTTGTAAGTTCCCTTTTCGCCAACCAGCCTTTGAGCTCGGTTCTGTTTTTTTAGTAGTCTAATCCTCGTTATTGAGATTCCTCTTGTAAAATTCCATAAACTTCTGTCTTTATTTTGTCAGTGTGAAGAATTACTAGATGATGAATGATGTGATTATATGTGTTGCATAGTTATTATTTATTAATTGTTGACTTTGCAAGAAGCTATTGTATGATTTGTATCTATAACTGCTACACCTTTGTTGGTGGCATAAGAAGTGCATTAGATTGTGGTGACATCAAACTTTTACTCTTCTCGTTATCACGGTTTGAATGCAATAGATTACACAACTCTTTCTTCAGTCCTGTAAAATGTTTGGTGGTACTAACAGATGGAATAGTTTCTGGTGGTAAATACGTCTTGACTTTCACATACTCTCCCTGCATCGATCAGTATCAAACATGAGCCTAATTATATATTACATAAAGCAAATGTAACTCTTTTCTAAATTGCAATTATTTCCAATAAAATACCATTGGATTATGGTTATCTTACCCATAACTGTAGTTTATTTTTTGAAGTCTTCAAATGTGTGATGTATGGTGACGAAAATGTGATATATGGTTCTGGTTTTAAATATATTACCTGTTACTTAGCAATGATTGAGAATTCTTACATACTGAATCCTTTACCTTGGTCCTGTAGTCATATTTTATGTTGGTACTAACTTGTACATTTTTCTAGAGTTTTTTTCCAATGCATGGATCTACTTGCACAAACTGAACCAACCTTTGTCTAAAAGGCCCTCTTGTAGATATGTTATGTGCAATTACCGACTGTGTTCTTTTTAATTATTTTGTTGGCATATGCTCCATTTGAAGACATTAGTTTATTCTCTCCAACAACTTTACAACAATGATCTAAGTGGAGGCTGTCAGGACATGTCTTATTATTTTGCTAATTAACTTATGTGCTTTGAATATTTATTTCTTCAAGATCGTGGTTGTGTGGCTTGTACATTTGTAATGCAACTATTTACTGGTACCTCTTGATGTTGATAGAGGAAAAATTTGAACCTTGAACAGACAGCTTAAGTATCAGTCTTTAATGCAGGCTGTTGTTTTGTAAAATATGCAACTTCTGAAGATGCAGATAGAGCCATTAGAGCATTGCACAATCAGATCACTCTTCCTGGGGTAATTACCACTAATGCTTTCTCTTATCAAGGACCGGGAAATATATAGGTTGTTTCACCTTTTATATTTTGGTGATTCCTAGGGAACTGGCCCTGTTCAAGTTCGTTATGCTGATGGCGAGAGAGAACGCATAGGTAATCAACTTCCATGTATATTATCTGAATGTGGCTTTCATTTTCTGGTGTACATAGGGATGACCATATGCTGTATAAATTCAACATTAGAAGAATTGAGATATTGTGGGAAATGATATGAGTTTTAAGGAAGTGGATCCTTTTTTCTATTGTCTTTGCCTCACTCTCAAGTCTCAACTGATTTAATTACAATCTTCTGAAGGTGCGCTAGAGTTTAAGCTTTTCGTTGGCTCACTAAACAAGCAAGCCACTGAAAAAGAAGTTGAGGAGGTATGTCTCATATCCTACCTGTTGATGAAAGTCGTTACTTAGAGTAGATTTACAGAACAGTGAAGAGTTCTGAATTTAGATATTACAGTGTCTCCTGTTGCCTCAGCTGATAATTTTAAATGATTTAGTGATAATTTTTATTAGTCTTCCCAAAGGGTCAGTGGCTTGAAAAAATTGTGTCAATTATGCAAGCGCGTACATATTTTACTAACTGAGTTATCTCTTTTTCCAAATGGTTCTAACTCTTTGACTTTCATGTTTCTTTTCTCTATAAATAAAATTGATAAAGATGTGAACGGCTACTTTCTGCATCAACTCATGTGTGTCAATTTTCCCAGTTCTCTTTTGATGAACTGTTTGATTGTTGTTGCTTTAACAGATCTTTTTGCAATTTGGTCGCGTGGAAGATGTCTATCTCATGCGTGATGAATATAGACAGAGTCGTGGTATGTCTTATTACTGCTACTAGTTTCTATAAATTGTTTGATGCGTGATGGTGTGATATGGTCAAACTGTGTTTTTCATTCATGTAGGATGTGGGTTTGTTAAATATTCAAGCAAAGAGACTGCAATGGCAGCTATCGATGGTCTCAATGGAACTTATACCATGAGAGTAAGCTGTGAATCACATAAGTATCTCATTATCACCTCTGGACCTGTTTTGTTTACTGGCCTTAATCCATTCCCCAGGGTTGCAATCAGCCATTGATTGTTCGGTTTGCTGATCCAAAGAGGCCTAAACCTGGCGAGTCAAGGTATTGCCTCAGGAGACTACATTTTGATTCATTCTAATGCTCTGATCAGGAAAATGTGTATAACTTCATTCTCTGTTCTGTCTGAGTTACATTTGGGGAAGGGCCTAGGTGGAAAGTTGGGAATCTTGTTCCTTCTCCAGTTATTACTGAAATTCCAAGCATTGCTTTCATTATATCCATAACTAGTTTCCGTTTCCAGGGACGTGGCACCTCCTGTTGGACTTGGTTCAGGGCCTCGTTTTCAAGCTTCAGGACCAAGGTAACTGGGGTGAAAGAGATCGTGATTATGCTCATGTAATTATATATTTTGATTAAACCTGGTCTCCTCATCTCCATTTGTTAGGCCTACATCTGGCCTCGGTGACCTTAGTGGGGATGTAAGCCAAACAAATCCTTGGCATCCAAAGAATTCACCAAACATAGGCCCACCAAGTAACACTGGGATCCGTGGTACCGGAAGTGACTTTTCTCCTAGACCAAGTCAAGCAACATTGCCTTCAAATCAGGTGAGAACAGCGTGATGATCATGTATATCATCTTAGATCTACACACCCATACAAGTAACCGCACATAAGGTTTGCATGTACTTTATCTACTGCATACATATGAGCTTATGGACTCATGGAAAGAAGCATGAAGTTCCGACCTTCCAGCTTTTCATATGATGCTACAAATATGATGTGTGTTGCAGTCAAATGATATGGCCTTGATTTGTAGTTTTTCAGTTTCTGAGGCGATTTTTTCTTCAATAATTTCTACTTCTGATGTGAGCTTTTTTATATATGACATTCTATAATGTTAGGGCGGTCCATTGGGTGGTTATGGTGCTCCTCCCCTTAATCCTCTTCCAGTTTCTGGAGTTTCATCTTCTGCCACATCGCAACAGGTACTTTAGCTAAATTATCTAATCGAGGAAATGTGAAAACGTTGTGCTGATCAGTTTGGAGTTTCAACTTTTCTATTCCACAGCAAAACAGGGCAGCTGGCCAGCAAATATCACCATTACAAAAACCTCCACACCGTCCACAAGACATCCCCTTTCGGCCACAAACTAGTTTCCCTGGGGTCCATGCATCCTTGCAGAATCCTTATGGTTATAGCAGCCAGCTGCCTACCTCTCAGCTGCCACCACAGCAAAACGTCCCTCCTGCAACTGCTCCTCAAACTCCTTTGAACATCAATCTACGGCCAACACTTGTGTCTTCTGCAACTGATCAATTGCACCCTCGTGCTCAGCAGCCACCGCTACAAAAGATGCAACATCCTCCTTCTGAGCTAGCTCAGCTCTTGTCACAGCAAACTCAGACTCTACAAGCAACCTTCCAATCATCTCAGCAAGCATTTTCTCAGCTGCAGCAGCAGGTGCAGTCCATGCAGCAACCAAACCAAATTTTACCAGTCTCACAAAATGGCCAAGCTGGTAAACAGCAGGTATGAATATACTCTCTCGGTTACGTCTGTCCAGCGGGGTTGCTCAGCTGTTGCTGTGCTGTTTTGACTTCAGATTATGTTCCTGATAGACATCTCAGTTTTCATTTCTTCATGTGTTTTAGTATTCTCCCCTTCTTTTCTAATGTTCCTCCTGGCTGCTTCGTTATCAGTGGGCTGGATCTGCAATTCTAACAGTTACACCAGTTAGCTATGTGCAAACAGCTGCACCTGCAGTAAGTCAGAGCGTTGTTTCTGTCAAATGTAACTGGACCGAGCATACCTCGCCTGATGGATTTAAATATTATTACAATGGTCAAACGGGTGAAAGCAAGGTGAGAAACGTGATTCCTCTTTAATTATATTTCTTGTGAGTTTCAGGAGGGTTCCTTTTATTTGTTGTGCTATTAAGTATATGTGGATATTTTTATATTTGGAGTTCTTCAATACCAGCCATAATATGTGTATAATTGACTTTTGCAGTGGGAAAAACCTGAGGAAATGGTAGTGTTCGAGCGACAGCAACAGCATCAACAGAAGCCAACTATACAGCAGCCCCAGACCCAATTACAGCAGGCTCTGCATTCCCAGCCAATGCAGCAACAACCACAACATGGTCACCAGCAATATCAGAGCCAGCAATTTCAGCAGCCTTTTTATTCTTCACTGGTTGGTTTCGTTTTCATGCTGGTTACATCCAAATAGTTTTCTCACATGGTCTCTAACTTGGATATTTACTCTTTCCATTTGGAGTTGCAGTATCCAACTCTAGGGTCCAGCCATAATGCTCAGGTGTATATCTCTCTGATCTGTTTACTTATTATTCATTTCAAGATTTGATTCTGGTATAAGGAGATGGACCACCTTATGTAAAATTTAATAAGCCATGGTTTTGCCAGCGTTTTGAATACAGATAAAAAACATCTAACGTGAATGTCTGTTTTTCCTTTTTAAAATGCAGTATTCGTCATTGGCAGTCGGTCAAAATAGCCAGGTACATATCTAAATCTGAGGCATAGTTTCGGTGGCATTTTAGAAAGAAGAAAACGCTGTGCGTAGATTCTCTATTTGAATAACTTCTTCTTTTTTTCCTGGAAAATGCAGTTTCCTATGTCAGGGACTGGTCAAAATACTCAGGTATATCTTATCATGTATAGACAAACTCTCATGTTTTCTGATTACCTTTGAATTTAATCAAAGAATATACATGAATACATGCATTTAATGACATTTTCAAAATAAACAAAATTGCTGACATTTTCTTGGTGGGAAATGGTAGAGGCAGAACTTATGTTCTAATCTGTTTGGATTGTCTAGGAATATGGTCGGACAAATATACCAGTGGGAGCCTCTTCAATGAATGATCTGTCCCGAACTCAACAGGTGGCTATGGTGTTTTTTATTCAGTGATACAAAACTTCTCTGTTCATAATTCTTCCTTTGGTATTCAATTCTCTTACAATCATATCTCTGTTTCCAGAGCCGTGAATCTCCACAAGAACTCATGTGGAAGAATAAAGCTTCAGGTTCAGATCTTCCCTTTCTCTCCTCTGTCTCGTATTTTTTCCATACCGAAACACATTCAGCCTGTATGAGGTTACTTTAGTTTGAAGTTGCATCTATCTCTCTGTGTTGGTACTGTGCAGGTACATGAAACGAGGAGCTAAAATATTTCAGTAACTAGATAGAAACTTCCGAACTAATTATTAGTCAAGCAGAGGAAAGCATCAATGGCAGTGTTCTTGGTCTCTGATATTTAGTTAACCCCCTCAGGTATAATAGATAGGCGATTCGCCGACCATCTGAATATCCTTTCTCGAATCAATGATTTTCTTCTCTTTCATTTCTATAGTTACCAAACAAACAATCCGCCTGTTGTAACAGAGGT
Organism: Eutrema yunnanense; assembly: GCA_002933935.1. Taxonomy (NCBI): domain Eukaryota; kingdom Viridiplantae; phylum Streptophyta; class Magnoliopsida; order Brassicales; family Brassicaceae; genus Eutrema; species Eutrema yunnanense. Next base: position 87,812 of record PKML01054903.1, read on the forward strand.
AGCGCAAGTCATGTCTCATGTTGTGTTAGTAGTAGTGTACTTAGCTGGTAAAACCAAACTTTGATCCAGATTTAGGAGTCATATATCATATATGACTTAATATATTTACTTAGTAGTGTACAAGTGTACATTCATATATTATCTCTTAACCAAACCCATATCAATTTTTTATTTTATTTTTCAGAGTTCCATCAATTCTGAGTTTCCCGATCTAACTTAATTGTTCATCCATCTCTGTGTTCGTTTCTTCATAGATTTCGTAAACCCAAAGTCCTATGTAGACTTGTTTAATTTTTATATAAAGATATCAATAAGTCTCTGGTCTTGGATATAAATGGTTACATCCTTCTCTATTTTTTTTTTTTAGTTAACCGTTCTACAATTCCTCCTAATCCCGCCCTCACTACCACCAGTTATCCCTCCCATTTTAACCATAGCATTCTTAAAATCTTCGAAGAAAACCGACTGATCCGCTGCGTAGGTCTCAACTATCTCCCTCGTCCCTGGGTCCTGAACCGCCAAAGCTTGGTCCGATGGAAGCAATCCCTCACCCGAGAGGAGGTTAACATAGTACTGGTTGTCAAATGTCGACGGTGTCACCAAGTCAAGCTGGGTGATACCTACAGCAGGTTGCACGGTCGAGCACAGTTGCTGTAGCGACTCGAGGAACTCAAGGTTGTCCCCGTTGTTAGCCGGCTGTCCAGTTTGTAGTGGCAGCAACCGAGCTGTAAACGATGTGCACTTTGCCTTTCCCAATGTATGCCCACCTGGTTTACATTGGTTAAGTGTGATTATCCTCGGTTTCTTCCAAAACCGGTTGGTTTAGGTAAAGAGAAAAGAAGAGTAGTAGAGACAGTGTACCGGAAAGAGCGACCATGTCTGTTTGCGAAAGGCCGAGATTTTGAAAGATAGAGATGAGAGTTGGTACGGTCGAGTTTGGTGATGGTAAGCTATTTGTTGCTGCCTGTTTACTCGCGGTTCTACCGTCTTTTCTTCCCAATTCCACCTCCCATGTTGGTCCACCCGACTACAAATATCCGATTTAAAGTGTTCAGTCAAAACCGGTTTAAATTAATTCCATCCGGTTTATACATGAGTATAGGAACGCTAAAACTAGTTACCACAACGACTGAATCTCTAGCAGCCATGGCAAGAATATCTGCGCATGAGACAGTCTCTGGACATACAGATTCAATATCAGACTTTATCGAATCGATAACCTCGAATCCTCGGAGAGAATTAAGATTGGGAGGCGCCGTTTTTTCACCAACCAATCCTTCTGTGTCATCCAACAACACCGAAGCATCACATCCCTGCAATGCAATGCAAGTCAAAAACATATCCCGGTTCATACACCTGCTCTACTTAACCGGTACCTATTTGGATTTGTCACGTTTAACCGGCATGATTAATAATTTCCCGGTTATTTAACTAACCAAAACAATAAAAACGAAAATAAGACGAGGGGACTTGCATTGACAAAACAGTCGTGGAAATGAAGACGGAGAAGAGAAGCCGCCATTCTTGGATCCTGTAAAACCGCCGTCTCGACCGACGAGTAGACGATAGACTCTGCTTCCGGGCAGCTATTCCGGTATAAACCGAAATCAAGAACCAAACCGAATCCTATACCGAAACCTGAACCGGTTTCTCCACTTCCGTCTTCACAAGTCTCGTTGAAGTTGGTTGGATTCTCAGAGAGTGAGAGAATTGGCATTGAAGCGAAAAGCATAACGAACAAGTTGAAGAACATCTTCATGGTTATATGATCTCTCTCCATTTTCTTCTCGAGTTTTAACATTCAATAGAGTTGGTACTGTTTTAGGAAGCTAGTGTAGTGTGTGTCCATATTTATAGAAACAATTGATTATATATAGACACACACACATACATGATACATAACACGTATATTTATATATGTATGTGTGAGCGCATGACTGCATGTGCATGTGCACTACACCAACCCAATTACGGATTATGTACTCGTAAATTTAATCATATGTATGTATGTTAATGCTGCGTGTGTATTAAATCCAAGAAGGTAAAATTGTGATTTTGTCATCATACAAAATGATATACACAGTCATAAACCCAAGAAGGGATAAATTTGAAACCAAAATTGCAAAAGGTGGCTGGCTAATCTTTATTACTTATCAAAAATTAAAAAATGAACAAAAGAATTCTAAATTGAAATTGTAATAGTAATAAATGAAAAGGAAATCACAAATAAAACATGTTGCTTCTTCAGAAAACAGAGACATATGTGTCGGTGTAGACTGTAGAGTCAGGGGTGGTTAAAAAGACAGACCAATTCAATACTTGGAATCTGAAAGAAGTTAGTTTTCTTTTTTTGGTCACCAAATTATAATAGTTAGTTTTTGAACATTATGCTTATTTATTTCGTTTTTTTATATCAAGTTGTAGTTATTAAAATTTATCAATGTACAAATAAAATATAGAATGATATAAGATGCATGTGGTTGTTACTGTTGAAAACGTACATTACTCTTCAATGAAGAAAGGGTCAAATTTATTTCGTGTGGTCCACTTGATTTTTCTCTAATTGATTACAAAATTTTATTATATAAATATGAATGTTTCAAAGTTAGAAATTCACATGATCTTGATATATGTTAAGTCAATCGATCAGATTTTGACATGGATAAAAAAAACTTCCAATTAGATTTTGCCACATAATATTAATAAAAAAATATAAATTTATTCCTAATTCTAAAATTTAAAGTTACTAAACAAAAAGGAAAAACAGAAAATATAAATTTATCTTAAAAGCCAAAGTTAATTAAAAAAATAATTTAAAATTCACAATAATTTATAAACATTTCATAATCTTAAAAGGTAAAGTTACTAAAAAAAATATTAAAAAATTAAATTTATTCTAAAAGGTAAAGTGAATAAAAAAGAAAAACATTTTAAATTATAAATCCTCGTCTACGCGGAGCCTAGTGAGTTTTTTTTTTTTGTCGACAGTCTAGATATCTAGAGTGGTTCGGAGATCCAAACCGAGGTATCGAATTTACGAAAGTAATATTTACTGGATATACGCGAATATTATTTGCTAATTTGTCTGTCGTTGTGTTGTTTACGCGAGGCTAGTAAGTTTATAAAGTCAAATAATCCTATGTAAATCAATGTTTAGTAAACTTAATATGGGCCGGCCCATGGGCTTTACAAAAGCTAGCAGTGTAAATGCCCAAAAAGTCTATAAAATTACGTCCAATTGCCACTCTTCAGCTTTTCGCTTAGAGCTTCACCTCTCTCGTGTGCATTCTCCGAGTGAACGATCCCGCCAAAGACACTGAGAAGAGCAAGCGTGAAAATCAGGAAGAACTCCAAAACTCGTCTGCTAAAGATTCAGCGAAGATGAGTACTATGAAGTTTTGTCGCGAATGGTCTGTTCTTTGCTCTTTTATACTAATTCTTGTGAAATTTAATATTTGGGTTTTCATCCCTTAGCTCGTCTGAATCCGTCTTGAATTCGGCATTGCAACCAGTTCGTCTAAGTTCCGAATTTTAGCTCTAATTTTCTCAATTGGATCAAAGCTCTAATTTTTCCCCCAATTTTCGCCGGTTATGAACCTTTTAATTTCTTATGTTTCTTTCTTTTGAAATTTTTTCAGTAATAACATTCTATATCCTAAGGAAGACAAGGAGCAAGCGATCCTCCTCTACGCTTGCCGTAATTGTGATCACCAGGTAATCTTGGTTATGCTTTCTTTGATAAAATTAGGGTTCCTTGGTGTTAATGGCACAATGTGATGCAGAACCGGTGCTATGTCTGAAATCAATAGAGTTTAGTTGAAACTCCTTTCTTCACTTATAGATTTCTGTAGAGATTTATATAAGCTTTGATTGTTGTTTGATAACCTGATGTTACTTTGCAGTTTGCTCTTTATAAGTCTCTTATACGGTTAAGAATCAAAGTAAAAAATTGAAATTAAACTGAGATTAACGAGTTTAGATCCACAATTGAGGTCATTCTCCTTGTGTCAGATCATGAAACTAATTGGTAAAAGATAATGCTGATCAGTAAAAGATAATCCTTTGAGACCTTCTGAACAAATGCAACACTTTTAGACACTATAAAGCGCTTAGAGGGTTTCTACAACTTTGCCGTCGAAAACCATTTGAGTTTAAACAATATCCACTGGGTGCACAAGCTTTTTCTTGTTATGCAACATTTTTTAGTGTTTCTGAGTTGATTTTTCTAGTGTTTGTGTTCTGTTTGTTGATACAATCATCAAGCTTTTGTTAGCTGCTGAAAGCCTTGAGATATCATATGAACGTGTGCAAGGCATCTGAAGCTTAATACTGGATTTGCGAAACCGAATTAATTATTAGCATATTGTTAGCTGAATCACTGTCCTGTTGCTATGAAATTACTTAAATTTATATATTCCGAGCATTTGGCTTTGCAGGAAGCAGCGGATAACAATTGTGTTTACAGAAACGAGGTTCATCACTCTGTAAGTGAACAAACTCAAATCCTATCCGACGTTGCGTCTGACCCAACTCTTCCCCGTACCAAGGCTGTGCGCTGCGCCAAGTGTCAACACGGCGAGGCAGTCTTCTTCCAGGTGATTAATTACCTTAAAGCTTGGTCGTTTAATTCGTTATCATTCATTTTTGTGGAAGCAAAGAAACATTTTTGTTTTCTTTTTCCTCTGAACTAACTTGCGGATCACAAGATATTTCTTTCTCTTGCTTTTTCATTTGGTTAATACACCGCCATATCTGGCTATTCGGTTTAATATAGCTCGTGTGTGTAATTGAATTTGCAGGCTACGGCTAGAGGCGAAGAAGGAATGACTCTGTTTTTCGTTTGCTGCAACCCAAATTGTAGTCACCGTTGGAGAGAATAGAACTGTAGAAGATTACATTTTTCAAATGTAACGTGTTCTTGAGTTCTTCATTAAGAGTTTCATACATTCAGTTTGGAGTTTTCTGTGTACAAATATGAATACTGTGGGAGTGTTGTCGAGTTCTTGAATTTTCAGGGTCTTTTATGATCATTTTGGTCTAAATTGGGTCTAATTATATATTTGCTGATTTCTCTGGGGCTAATCTGAAAATTCGCCGTTATCCATGGGTTGAAATTGACCTTTTGAATACATGGAAATTGGCATATTGGTAGCTTCTAGCCTTCTAGTTAGGCATGGTCATTTTACTCGAACCCAAAAACCTGAACAGAACCGATCCGAAAAACTGGAGTTTGGATATGTTTCGAATATGACTAAATAACTGATTGGTGTTCTTTTAATTTAGTTTGGGTATCGGATCGGTTCGAGTATCCGAAAAAAGACTTTATGTGATTTTTTTTTCTTTTTCTTTTTCTTGAATCATGCAAAAAAAAGATTGGATCGATCCACCATCCAGCGATTATATTTGGGATCGATCAACCACATCTAGATCGATCGATTCCCACACCAGACCGGTCGATACCGTTTTCGATTATGTTTTATACGGTTATTTTATGTGTACAATCGGATAATATGGTTACAAAGTAACTAATCCGAACCGAAACCGACTGTTTTCGGTTCGAAGTCGGTTCCAAAATCAAGTAATCAAACCGAACTCGAAAGGATCTAAATCGATATGATCCAAAAAAAATTTGGTTCCTATGTGATTACAAAAAGTTTATACCCAAAATACCCAATATCCGAAATACCGAACCCGAACCGATAACCAAATGTTCATGCCTATTTCTAGTCATAGCCGCCGGCTGCTGTAACTTTGCTATAACGTGTGATATTATAAAAAGTTGATAAATATAATCTTCTCGTTCAAATTATTTTAATAATCTTGTGGTTACTACGTTATCGTATTGAATTATTTGAAAAAGTCAAAACTATTTATATTGAAGTTTATGTTCAAATGAATCATTGTATAATACACGATTTGATGATTAGGTTTGGAAAATGGATCTCTTTATAAGAGGATTAAAACTTGCGCATGGGCTGCTATCAAATATAATATATCAATAATTTAAATGATAACATTATCTCAATTTTTGAAGTTTTGTTTTCCTTATGTAATCAAATAAGAAATATTAACGTGCGTTAAAAACAAAAAATCAAAATTGGTCCACCACAAAAGTCAAATAATCAGTAACAACCTCATGAGTGGAATTATACTTGATTCAATGGCACTGATTAGGAGCTTATCTAAATTTCAGAAGTTAGAAGTTGTACACGTAAAACAAAATATCAAATGTTTGGTGAATTTGTTTTTACATCCGTTATTAATCGAGTATGTTTCTCGTCATTAGTAGAACTCTTATAAACATTGATATAAAATTACAAACATAATAGAGTCAAGTAAATAAATTTTCGTAAAATCAAAAACCGAAAAATAGCTAAGACGTTGATTTGTCAATGTTGGAAAATATAAGCAATGTCCTAATTTCTCGAGTTTGAAAGAGACATTTCTCTACTCATTTCTCGATAAGAATGTTCTCTTTTGGCTTTTGCATAGATTGATAAATAAATTCATTCTTATAATTTGCACTCAACTTGACCTTACGTACTCAATTACTTGACCCGTCTAATGACTTAAATTTGAATAAATAAACAAATATCACTGAATTCAACATACAAATACGTACCAATGTTTGCATATAAAAAGCTAAGCACAAACTCATATTAATAAGACAAAGAGTTATTGATAACCCACATTATCAATAGATTATAAGGAGCTTCTGTATACATCCATTTCGATTTCGATGTCACAAATGATCCCATTGTTTTTCCTTCTTGCTCTCTTCACAACCATCCTCTATCCAACAAGTCTCTCTCTTTCCACATGATTTATTTATATATATTCTCATTACTAATTATGGATTATACAAACTATTAATCACATGCATGGTTAAATTAATGTTTGATGTAAAATGATGAAACCAGGTGGAGAACCAGTAGGCGTATGCTATGGAATGATGGGGAATAACCTTCCGTCTCAATCAGAGACAGTCGGTCTCTTCAGACAAAACAACATCCGAAGAATCCGTCTCTACGACCCAAACCAAGCCGCTTTAAACGCTCTTAAAAACTCCGGCATCGAAGTCATCGTCGGCGTTCCAAACTCCGATCTCCGTTCACTCACTAACCCTTCCTCGGCTAGATCGTGGCTCCAAAACAACGTCCTTAACTACTACCCCGCCGTTAACTTCAAGTACATCGCCGTCGGTAACGAAGTCGTTCCGTCCAACGGTGGCGATGTGCTCCCTGCGATGCGTAACGTTTATGATGCTTTGCGTGGTGCGAATCTCCATGATCGGATTAAAGTCTCTACAGCCGTTGATATGACTTTGATCGGAAACTCTTTCCCTCCTTCCTCCGGAGAGTTTCGCGGCGACGTTAGGTGGTATATCGATCCCATCATCGGGTAATTCTATGCAATCTCTTCATATTATAATAACTATCCAACCAAACCAAATATCGATAATCGAATCAAACCAAAAATTCGATAATCGAACCAAACCAAAAATCGATAATCGAATCTAAACCGAATAAGGTCATCCTCTTCAATGACTCGATTTTTTTTTCTGTTTGGACTAATCAGGTTTCTGACGAGCACGAACTCGGCGTTGCTCGCCAACATCTATCCCTACTTCAGCTACATCGGCAACCCACGAGACATCTCTCTCTCTTACGCTCTCTTCACCTCTCCCTCCGTCGTCGTCTGGGACGGATCTCGCGGCTACCAGAACCTCTTCGACGCCTTGCTAGACGTCGTTTACTCCGCCGTCGAGCGATCAGGCGGTGGATCTCTGCCAGTGGTTGTTTCCGAGAGCGGATGGCCTTCGAACGGCGGAAACGCCGCGAGTTTCGACAACGCGCGGGCGTATTACACGAATCTGGCGGCGCGTGTGAGGGAGAACAGAGGGACGCCGAAGAGACCTGGGAGAGGAGTGGAGACGTATTTGTTCGCCATGTTCGATGAGAATCAGAAGAGTCCTGAGATTGAGAAGAATTTCGGTTTGTTTTTTCCTAATAAACAGCCCAAGTTTCCGATCACATTCGCCGGCGTGAGAGACGGTACGGCGGTTGAGTGACGATTTGAAATGTAAAATCGAGAAAATGTAATAAGTGAATTATCTGAGATTTTCTGTGAAATCCCATAAATAATTCCAATAAGAAGAAATTTTCAGACTCATCTTTATCTACTAAATTACAAGTTAGTTCACCAATTACAAGTTAAGATGTGGCAAATCATTTAAATAAAAAACAATTTAATGTAAAAAATAAAATAAAACCACAATATTAAAAAGTAATTAAAACTCAAAAATCCTAAATTTTCTCATCCAAAACCACTTCTCAAAAACAAAAACCACCACGATTCTTTCTACCCAAAAAAAAAAATCACACCACAATTTCAATCATATTCTGCCACATGGCTTGTGCTTCATATTCTAAAAAGAAAAACAATTGAAACAGAGCAGTTTTATTTCTTCTCCAGTTAAAACAAAAAGAACGCAAAAATTGTTTTATCGGTCTCAACCGTTTCAGCATTTCCAGCCACGATCTCCACCTTCTCCTCATACAACTACATCAACTTTTTGGACAGAATTTAAAAGAACACTAGAATCACTCTAACAACAAATTTATTTACAAACGGTTTTCTTCCACGAAGCAAAACCGCTGATTCTTTCATCTCTCTTATATATGAATTTAATTTTTGATATCGACCGTTGACATCATTTCTTCTTTCTTTTCTGTTTTCCAAAGAAAGAAGAGATCGATATTGAGTACAAGATGATTGTGGCAGGGCTTTCAGAAATTCGTCGGTGGTGCATAAATATGAGTTCGTATTAAAGTTGTTTAGCAAATGAGTAAGTGATAAAGTTTCAAGTACTAGCATTTGTACAATTTTGAATTTTTTGTTTTGTTTTTTGCAGACGAATCACTGTTAACATATCTTCCCGTGACGAGCCTCAAGTTCTCGAACCGAAGCGGCTTAACTCAAATCGAAGGTCAAGAGGCTGAAAAGTGAAAACACAATTTCATCTCCTCTATGTTTCATAAAGGAATCAAAGAATAGTGAGGATGAGGAAAAATGATTATCTGACAAATCGAAGCAGATTGAAGAAGAAGAAGATATGAGAAAGAGGAGACTGCAACTTACAAGGAGATTCTCTGTTCCATAAAGAAATCGAAGAAAAGACGAGATCTGTAAAGTCGACCAAGGTTAAAGACGAATGGAAGAGAAGAGAGACTCCAACTTACCAAGAGACTCTAAACCCACATGCTGCTCATGTTTTCATTAAAAGGTCAGTGGCATCGTATGGAACGCTCGGAAGGATATAAATGATATGCTACAAAAAGTTATCATAGTTAAATATGTTTATAAAAATATAACTCTCAAGAAAGGTGGGACAAATATGAAATTTGAAAAAAAGCATTATGCTTCACTTTTTTTTCTCTTTGTGTGTTCTTCAAATTAATCCATTTCGATAAGAGTATGTTTGATGGTTTAGTCATGTTTGATGTATAGCTTTTCATTTTTATCATTTAGATCGAAAAGGTATAACATACATTAAGTACATTAAGTAGTAAAGAACACTTATTCTCAAACTAATGAGTAAAGTAATTTTGATAACTTAATTATTTTTTCATTGTTATGTATTGGTTTTTAGTTCTTGATTTGCTTTCACAGAATTATATTTTTGTTACATGCTGATTTTTTACCTTTATGTAGTTTTAATTGAATTTGTAAGATTGTTTGCAGATGGAGATACTGAATGAATTATTGGATGTAAAAAACCATAAACTTCTCATAAAGTAAGTTAAAATTAAGAAAAAAATACAGGAAGAACAAGACAGAAAGAAGTAAAACAGGAAAATTTCAAAGTAATAGTTTTGTACTCAATTACGAGCTAATTTAGATCAATGTAAATTCTTTTAAACAAATCTAACTTAATTTTCGTATGTTTGTGTTTAGTCAATGATAAGTGTATTAATGTTTTTAATGTATCATATTCTTCTCATAAGTGAAAGTTATTTTATACATGTCATTTTTAGTTATGTATTGTAACTGAAGTTTGGTTTTTTTATGTAAGCAAAAATGTTCCCGTGCATAGCACGGGGGATAATACTAGTAAATTTATAAATTGATCCCAAAAAGCAATCCGTCGTTGAGGCATTCCTATTGGGCTTAATTGTTATCGGCTAAGGCCCATATCAGGATTGTAACTTGTCTTATGAGCTCTCTGAACGATTATCCATCGTAGATGACGTGGCAAATTACGGCCCGTCGGAAAATTGAATGACGGTAATCAATCATATCCTTTTTTCCGTCACTGTATGAACGAAATGCCAATCAGCGGTTGTCACGTGTAATCAATTTTGAAAGTTGATGACGTGGCGACCATTTGACTTCGATATTTACCTTACCCACTTAATATGATTCCTATAATTTGTGTATTTAAGTAAACAAATTATCTGTTGAGATATTATCGGTCGTGCGGACTTTTTGGCGGTGGATTGGATTTTCCAGGTGAGATTATCGGCGAGAACATGGCGGATGAGAGGTATAACCGGAAAAATCCGGCGGTGAAGAGGATTTTGCAGGAGGTTAAGGAGATGCAAGCAAATCCGTCTGACGATTTCATGTCTCTTCCCCTCGAGGTAGATTTCTCGAAACGGCGTACAATTTCTTTTTTTATTCTCTGATCTTTCTCGATGTTTGGAGAGAAAATTCCCCTTATTGGAAAAAAACTCCTTGCTTATATTTCAATTAGGGTTAATTGGATGTTCGATTTCGATTTTTTTCAATTCCTTTATGTTTCTCCTGATGGGTACTCTGAATTTTTTTTGGGATCAATTGAGTCATTTGGTGAAAGATTGTGAAACCGTTCCATTGATCCATTCCAGCTTACATGATTCCTTTGTGTTTTCTTTTACAACCCTTTGATTGGAATCGCAAGCTCCTTGATTTCGCATGCTTTCATTGGTTTGTGTGCTATGTTACATGGTTGATCAATCTGTTATAACTTCAGGAGAATATCTTTGAGTGGCAATTCGCAATCAGAGGTCCTAGTGACACTGAATTCGAAGGTGGGATTTTTCATGGGAGGATTCAGTTGCCTGCAGACTATCCTTTCAAACCTCCTTCATTCATGTTATTGACCGTAAGGATTCTTACCCTTCTCTTGTATCACCGCACACCAAGACGACACATACAAACGCACATGATGAATCTTTCTGCTCTTGTTTTCAGCCTAGTGGTCGTTTTGAAACCAACACCAAGATTTGCTTGAGCATTTCTAATTACCATCCTGAGCATTGGCAACCATCATGGAGTGGTAATAATGTCACAGACTTTTATATCGCCTTTTTCTCTTATCATCCATTGTAAACTCATGAGTATTATCAGCAACTTTACTCATGAGTTTGTTCTTGCTCATTTGTAGTTCGGACTGCTTTGATGGCTCTCATTGCGTTCATGCCTTCAAACCCCAATGGAGCAATAGGCTCAGTAGATTACCCAAAGGAGGAGAGACGTGCACTAGCCACTAAATCACGTGAGACACCACCCAAATATGGTTCTCCTGAGCGTCAAAAACTTATTGACGAGGTACTCCACTAGACCACCCTTCCTTTGAAGCAATGTTTGAACTTTTGATCCACAATGTACATTATTCCGATGGAGACATATGAAATATTTTTTTATGATGCTTTTGTTCTGGCTATGTTTTTTTCCGTACTAAACAACATAAATAGCTCTTGGTCAGCGCAAGTAACAAATTGCTATGCAGATTACCCATCTTAAATGGGTTAAGTTTATGTATGATGTGTTTGGAATGCAAACTTGTTATACTCATTTCTCATTTGAAATTTGTTAGATATTAATACTTAGATGCTACAGTAAGTATTTGTTGATCGTGAAGCAAAATGAACATATAGCAAGGAATCTTTGAAAGTTGGTAACTTGAAAAACACAATATTGTGATTATTAACCAAAAGTAGTGTTAAGAATCTCATTGGATTTTAATATTTTTTGACAGACATATTGGAAATTATGGTTTATTTACAATCCGGGCATAACTTTATTTTATCATGTCCTTTTGACTGATATATGTATGCAGATTCATCAATACATGCTCAGCAAGACACCTTCTCCTAAACCTAATCCTCAGGAATGTAACAAAACGCCTTTCGGTGATTCAGACAGCCAGTCCCAAACTAAGCCGCAAGACGCTGCAACTGCTCTATCAGAACCTGATACAGCGGCAGAAGAGAGTCTAGCTGATCAAATCGCTGAAGAGGCAGCTCAGACCGTTCTTCCAGTAGCGAATGCAGTAGTAGGGGTTGCTGAGGGAGAGAGCGGAAACGGTTTGGTGAGGCGGCGGGAGCAAGGAACGGTTGCTGTCAGGACTGCTCAGAAAACGAGTGATGATAGGCTGTTCACGTGGGCGGCGGTTGGACTCACGATTGCGATTGTGGTTCTTTTGCTGAAGAAGTTGGTAAGGTCAAGTGGTCATGGCGCTGTGTTTATGGAGGAGTCGTGAACGCTAAACTCTGATATTGGGAGGAAGGAAGTGTTCATATAAGATTTGACTGTGAAATGGGGAATATATAAGTAATTGATTTAATCATATACTATATTAGGGTGTTTAATAATATGTTGCAAGCTCTTTCTTTCCGAACGAACATCCTTTCAAAATCATTTATTTAGAATGCTTTGGTGCAGTTTGGTCCACGTTATGTAACTTGGTAGACCATCCAATGGTTTCACTTCACCGTAAATTAAAAAAAAAATGATATGATTATGGATATGTATGCTTTGGATGTGTTTCCGGAGGCAGCATTGGTCATTCCCAAAGGATATATTATCCGATCTAAGATACGAAAGCTAGTTGGAGCTGTTCAGAGTTTGCCAAATGAAGCACGGAACAAGGAGGACCAACTTACGCAACTCGTCTTCATTTCATTATCTTCAAATTCTCTATGAGGTTTGGTCGTTTGTGTAAATCGTGTTGTACTTTTTTTTCTGTATACGGTTTTGTTTCAATGGGTTTTCCGTATAGAGGTTTTAACGAGGCAAACGGTTTACACCGCTAAACGGTCCGACTTCTTGAGAATTCCGCGGGGGGATTTTTCCGAGGGAAATTCCGAGGGGTTTATTCCCGAGGGACTTTTCGAGGGACTTTCCCGGGAGAAATTCTCCACGGGGATTTCTGGCGGAATCCCAAGAGTTATTCAAACTGCATTTATTTTCTTTGTAATTTTTGATGAGTCTTCTCTTATTTTTGAGAATGACTCTTTGACTTTCCTTGTTGAATTTTCTTTATCTTCTTCTCTCCCTCATTGTCGAAAACAACCATTATCATTTATCAAAGTATTTTTCCAGAGATTTTCATCTCTTGTTTCTCGATTTCTTGATGGTTAGTCACTGAAATTTTCCTTTGGTTTATCGAGAGTAATTCCGCAATTTCTCTATGCAACCTTCGATCCATTGTTCATGTGAATCCTTCTCGGAATTAGGGTATAAGGATTTTCGGGATTTCATCTCTCACGCCTTATCATCTTCTTCTCCGGATTCTCCCAACAACGCAGTCACCCCCTCGTTTCAAGTGTTCATCGTCGGAATTGGGCCTAAGAATTTTCGGAAATTCTCCCGCACCTTAGCATCTCTTCTCGTGGATTCTTTGGAATCGTGGATCTATCAACCTCAACCGTACTAGAGCAAACCAGTCCTTAGTCGAAGCGTGTCAAAAAAGCTTTATAAAGTAATTTACAATGATTATCAGAAGATTATGTGCTATTTTCCAGTATAAGAATTTCAATATCGATTCACTAGTTACCAAGTTACACCGCCCTTGCCACTCCCCTATGGCCCACAAATATCGGCTTTCTATTTTGCTACCCTCGTGCGCCCCACCTACCCGAAATAATCCACAACCGCACGTGATATCGGTCCCTCAGAAAACAAACAAAATGAGAGTTTGTTTGTTTTGGGTTAAATTGATGATAACTTAAGTGTTTGGGGAGAAAACAAAAATAAAAAAAATTCAAATTGGTTTTCTCTTCTTCAGCTTCGTTCATATTCGATTCGGGAGCCCAAACGTTTCTCATTTCAATCCCCTTTCCCAGACTCTCTCTCCGATTCCAGTTTTCCATCTCTTCGTAGATATTTTCGATTTCTAAATTCGTTTCTGTTTCTCAACTTCGCCGTCGAGCTATCTCCGATTAAATTTCTTTGGCTCCGACTCCGATGATTGACGTCGAATTTTCCGTCTCGAAATTCCTGTTTCGGAAAACGAGTTAACAACATGGTCTCCGGAGGCGGTTGTGAAACCAACGGTAGAGATCGCAATGGAGAGGCAGCTTCGTCAAGCCATCGCGTCGATCAGAGCCGTCACTCGGCTAATCACCTCCAAGAACAAGCTCAGTCGTCGGCAAGTAAACCCCAGAATAAGCCTCAAAACCACGGCGGCGCCGGCATGGAGTCCATGAGCAAAGCTATCCAGCAGTACCCTGTCGACGCCAGACTTCACGCCGTCTTTGAGCAGTCCGGCAAGTCGTTCGACTACTGTCAGTCCCTTAAAACGACGACGTACGGTTCCTCCGTACCGGTTCAGCAGGTTACGGCTTATCTCTCGCGGATCCAGCGCGGCGGCTATATCCAGCCTTTCGGCTGCTTGATCGCCGTCGACAAATCCACCTTCACCATCATCGGCTACAGTGAAAATGCACGGGAAATGCTAGGGCTCATGTCCCAATCTGTCCCAAGCAACGAGGAGAGGTCAGAAATTCTAGCGATTGGCACGGACTTGCACTCCCTCTTCAATCCATCGAGCATCGCTCTTCTCGGACGCGCCTTCGTGGTCCGAGAAATCACGCTCCTAAATCCAGTTTGGATTCAAACTAAGAACACTGGCAAACCTTTTTATGCGATTCTACACAGGATAGATGTAGGAATCGTGATCGATTTAGAACCGGCTAGAACCGAAGACCCGGCGCTTTTAATCGCCGGTGCGGTCCAATCGCAGAAACTCGCAGTCCGGGCGATTTCTCATTTGCAATCGATTCCCGGCGGCGACATCAAGCTCCTCTGTGACACTGTCGTGGAAAGGGTTAGAGATCTCACTGGTTACGACCGCGTCATGGTGTACAAGTTTCATGAAGACGAACACGGCGAGGTTGTCGCGGAGAGTAAACGGGACGATTTAGAACCCTATTTTGGCCTGCATTATCCCGCTACTGATATTCCTCAGGCATCTCGGTTCTTGTTCAAGCAGAGCCGTGTTAGGATGATTGTAGATTGCCATGCGTCACTGGTTCGTGTGGTCCAAGACGATAGGCTCACGCAGTCTATATGCTTGGCTGGTTCGACTCTACGAGCTCCTCACGGCTGTCACACTCAATACATGGCTAACATGGGCTCTATTGCGTCGTTGGCCTTGGCCGTGATAATACATGGAAACGAAGAAGACGGGAACGATGGAGGAAGAAACTCGATGAGGCTTTGGGGTTTAGTCGTTTGCCATCACACATCGGCTCGTTGCATACCTTTTCCTCTGAGGTACGCTTGCGAGTTTCTAATGCAGGCCTTTGGCTTACAGCTAAACATGGAGTTGCAGTTAGCCTTGCAGGTGTCTGAAAAACGTGTTCTGAGAATGCAGACTTTGTTATGCGATATGCTTCTGCGTGATTCCCCTACCGGGATTGTCACGCAGAGGCCGAATATCATGGATTTAGTGAAATGTAACGGCGCAGCGTTTCTTTACCAAGGGAAGTATTATTCGTTGGGTGTGGCTCCGACTGAGGCTCAGATAAATGAAATTGTGGAGTGGTTGCTTGCCAACCATTCTGATTCGACTGGGTTAAGCACAGATAGTTTAGGCGATGCGGGTTATCCTTGGGCAGCTGCTTTAGGGGATGCTGTTTGCGGTATGGCGGTCGCGTATATCACTAAAAGAGACTTCCTTTTCTGGTTCCGGTCTCACACCGAGAAAGAGATCAAATGGGGAGGAGCTAAGCACCATCCCGAGGATAAGGATGATGGCCAGAGGATGCATCCACGTTCTTCATTCAAGGCTTTTCTCGAAGTTGTTAAGAGCCGATGTCAGCCATGGGAAACTGCTGAAATGGATGCGATTCACTCGCTCCAGCTTATTCTAAGGGATTCTTTCAAGGAGTCTGAAGCGATGGATTCTAAAGGCGCTGCTGCTGGTGTGGTTCAGCCACATGGAGAGGATAGGGCAGGTCAAGGGATGGAGCAGTTAGGTGCAGTTGCGAGAGAGATGGTTAGGCTCATTGAGACTGCGATGGTCCCTATATTCGCTGTGGACATCGATGGCTGCATCATTGGGTGGAACGCCAAGATCGCAGAGCTGACCGGTCTTTCTGTTGAAGAAGCTATGGGAAAGTCTTTGGTTCGCGATTTGATACACAAAGAGTACGAAGAAGCAATTGATAGGCTTCTTTCTTGTGCTCTCAAAGGTATATGCAATTCTTTAACTTTCAACTTTTGCAGATTCTGATAATGTATTGCATTTTACAATTATGCAGGGGACGAAGGCAAGAATGTGGAGGTCAAGCTAAAAACTTTCGGTCCCGAGCTACAAGGGAAAGCAGTGTTTTTGGTTGTCAACACATGCTCGAGCAAGGACTACTTAAACAACATTGCTGGTGTCTGCTTTATTGGACAAGATGTAACTGGTCATAAAACTGTTATGGACAAGTTCACCAACATACAAGGCGACTACAAGGCCATCATCCATAGCCCAAACCCTCTGATCCCTCCAATTTTTGCATCGGATGAGAACACGTGCTGCCTGGAATGGAACACCGCAATGGAAAATATCACAGGCTGGCCTCGCAGCGAAGTGATTGGTAAATTGCTTGTTAAAGAAGTGTTTGGGAGCTGTTGCAGGCTAAAGGATCCTGATGCGTTGACTAAGTTCATGATCGTTTTGCATAATGCGATTGGTGGCCAAGACACGGATAAATTCCCTTTCCCGTTCTTTGACCGCAGAGGGAAATTCATTCAGGCCCTCCTGACTTTAAACAAACGGGTCAGCCCCGATGGTCAGGTCATTGGAGCTTTCTGTTTCTTGCAGATACCGAGTCCTGAGCTGCAACAAGCTCTAGAGATCCAGCGAAGGCAGGAGAGTGAGTGCTTCTCGAGGGGTAAAGAGTTAGCTTACATTTTCCAAGTTATAAAGAATCCATTGAGCGGTTTGCGTTTCACAAGTTTATTGCTGGAAGCCACGAATTTAAGCGAGGATCAGAAGCAGTATCTTGAAATAAGTATTTCATGCGAGAAGCAGATCTCAAAGATTGTAGGAAACATGAACGCTAAAAGCATTGAAGACGGGTGAGTGTTTAAATTCTTCTTTACACGCACACGCACACACACTTATACTTATCTTATAAAGCTTCATTTACACTAGTAAACAAACACTCTGTTTTTACTACTAAACAAACACTCTATGTTTTTGCTCATCAGTTCATTTGAGTTAGAGAGAACAGAGTTCTTCATTGGAAGCGTCATAAACGCAGTGGTAAGCCAAGCCATGTTAGTGGTAAAAGAGAGAAATCTTCAGCTTATTCACAACATCCCCATGGAGATCAAATCCATGGCTGTCTATGGTGACCAGATAAGGATCCAACAAGTCCTGGCGGAATTTCTGCTAAGTATCGTCCGTTATGCACCCACTGCAGGTTCTGTGGAACTCCATCTACACCCAGTTTTGAAACAAGTGGCTGATGGGTTCTCCTCTATACGCATGGAGTTCAGGTAACCTTTCATCAGATTTCCGGTTCTGTCTCTCCAATTCCATGTTTAGGCGGTGGACTTAAAGCTGAGATAACAACCATAGACTCAGGATGCAGAATATATGGCTATTTGTCTGATATCTCTCTTTCTTATGAATCTGTCTGCTGTGGATAAATTTCATATTTTTGTTTGCTATTAGCATTGAGAAACTTGTGGAATGATAACTAAAACGCTTTTGCCACCATACAAATTTGTAAAACCTTAAAGGGTTAATTTAGCAGACAGCCAACACTCGGAATCGTTTTGTTAATGTTGTTTGAACAGGATGGCGTGTGCAGGGGAAGGTGTGCCGCCGGAGAAAGTGCAAGATATGTTCCACAGTAGCCGATGGACTAGTCCAGAAGGATTAGGGCTAAGCGTTTGCAGGAAGATTCTGAAGCTAATGAACGGAGAGGTTCAGTACATAAGGGAATTCGAACGCTCTTATTTCCTAATCCTTATCGAGCTCCCGGTTCCTCTGATGCCCTCTTAGTGAATGGTCGTGAAAGTTTTGATTCCGGTGCATGTAGGTTTAGGAGGAAGGGGAAAATGTAAGAGTAGTGATATTATAGTCAAGAGTTTCTTTGGTTGGTCTACGTACACTGTATACAGTATAGTGTATATTGTTATAGTCTCATAGAAAGAAAGAAGCGATATCTTTCTACAAATGTTATATGCTTTTTCTTCTTCTTTTGCTTTTGAACTAGTGTTGTATATGTTACTTTGATCTATGATGATGCTTATACAAAGTAGAAAAAAATAAATCAATGGTAGTATAATGGTTTTTCGTCCGGTGGATAGCCTGCAAGAGGAGGAAGATTCAGCCTTAATTCAACTGCGAGGGGAGAAGCACCGAAGCTCTCATTGATTTATTTAATTTGGGTTTAGTATGTACTTTACGTTATTTAATTTGGGTTCGTTATTTTCCATATTCGCTATTTTCTATTTAAGATTTAGTTTTTTTCTGTTATATGTTCTTAATTTATGGTTGTCATATACTTTACGTTATTCAATTTGGGTTCGCAATTTCCCATTTATGGTTTAGTTTTTTCCGTTAGATGTTCTTTATGGTTGTCATACTTTAGATTTTTCAATTCGGGTTCGTTATTTTCCATTTAGGGTTTAGATTTTTTCCGTCATATATTCTTAATTTATGGTTGTTATACTTTACGTTATTCAATTTGGGTTCGCTATTTCTTATTTAGGGTTTAGTTTTTTTCTGTTATTTTGTTTTTAATTTATGGTTGTCATACTTTACGTTATTCAATTTGGATTCGTTATTTCCCATTTAGAATTTAGTATCCCTTTTCCGGTTTAGTATCCCCTTAGTATATAGTACCTTTTATGGTTTAGTATTTGTGAAATGTTTAGTATTTCCCTTTTTGTATTTAGGATGTAATATTTATCATTTATCATCGTTTTTGTGTTTAAAATTTAAGATTTATTTTGCAGATTTTTTTTCATAATTGTGTGGATGTCCACGTTAGTTTTGATAACGGTTATGGATATCCACACATCTAATATTTTTACAAAAATATATGTTATATTTTCATAATTATTTGTAAGTTTCTAAAATATATTAAAATGGATATCATATGATAGAGACAAAAAAATTATGATGAAATATATAATTAAATAAAAATTTTATTTGAAAATAAAGTATAAAAATATTAAAACAAAAAAGAGAACGAAATAATTAAAAAAAAATTATGAAAATATACATAATTACATAAATTGTTTTTCACAAGTCTTATCACAAGAACTTTTTACTTCTTTCCACAATGTCGTTCGGCATACATATTCTCTTCAAACTTGACACAAATCTGACAATATGTCTCGTACATCAAGGGTAAAACAGTCTAAATTCGGTACAAACAATATCGAAAGTGTTACATTTAGAAAAAGTTTTAATAAGTGCTAACATTCAAAGAAAACTTAAAATAAGTGATACCCCATGCAAAAGCCCCAAAATATATATATCCGCAAATAAAAGCATGTCAATTCTCTTTCAATAATCTTTCAACACGTTAAAGCCGATGGCTACCTTCTCTACCCAAACTCAAGAGCATTACACTTCTTTGTAAAATGTTAAGCAATTTAATAGTTAACTGTGTAATATTTGAGGGGAAAACAGTATTTTGATTTCTCTCAAACTAAATTACTCAACAGTTGGAACTAACCCAAATGAAAAGTAAAATTCTTTATTTCAATATATTTTTAAGAAACAAAGAAATTTGTTACGCGCATGCAAAAAGAGGCACACGAAAACAAAACAATTTGGCTGAAACTCTTCCTGATTTTTAGTCTGTAGTCAAAATAAATATTAAATTTGTCGGCAGATCATAATAATAACGATTTGCTGATGGATATAATAAAACTGCATGATTAGGATAAAAGAAGATCAAATGTATATAAACTCAATGGTTAAGTAGTTGAGACGCTGAAAACAAAAGAGAAGAATGAATCTTAATTAATTCCACCACCTGCCCTACCCTACTGTTGAATTGCTCTTCACCTGTTTTTTTTTTTTTTCTTTTCACAATGAGATGCTATTTAAATTTGTGTACAACAAAAGAAAAAAAAATGTTTATAATAAAGAGATGCTCTTTAATTTCATTCGTTTCTTACAGTCACATATCATACAATTCTTATACTTCCATGCAACTCACACATCATTGAAAAATCGTAGAATATTAAATTTGGATAATAACATGAAAACTTCCAGTCACCGAATTACAAATCCTGAGTACTGCATGCCTTTTACTCAATATATCAAATGAGTTCATGTTTGGACTGTAAACGCTTTCTTACCAATATTATTTAGCACTCCTGATTTTTTCATGTTATAACTTTGGTTTGGTTGATAAGAAAATAGTTTAAGAAATTAAATTGTACTTAAAATAATGATTATATTTTATCTTAATATAAATAAACATAAATGAACGTAACGTTTCTAATCGATATTTACAATGTATATTGCGATAAATTTGGATATGATGATATGGTTTCTCTAACAAATATAATTAAACTTGACTAGGACATGTAGCGATAGTTTGTGTTTGTTCTGTCATCCATATTCAAACTTCCCTAATTAACATAGGTTGTTTTTTTGTTGTTGCTACAATTGTAATCATTAATGGAATGAATGTGAGGCTTTACAAAAGATAAACCTATATACTTGTTATTATGGCAAAAAAGAATAAAAACATGGAAACAAAAGCTTAGGAAGAGTGTTTTTTCTTCAGATTAGCTAAATAGGCATGAGGTCATAACGTAGGTTGTTGATAAAACAAAAACAAGAATATCAAACTTGGAGATTCATTCATAATTAATTAATAAGCTTAGTGAATTTTTTTGAGTTTTATAAAACTAANAGCTTAGGAAGAGTGATTTTTCTTCAGATTAGCTAAATAGGCATGCGATCATAACGTAGGTTGTTGATAAAACAAAAACAAGAATATCAAACTTGGAGATTCATTCATAATTAATTAATAAGCTTAGTGAAATTTTTTGAGTTTTATAAAACTAAATTGGATCAATATAAATAAGCTTAGATCTAAAAACACATCTTGGAAAACATATTATTATACATATATGTCATTAGTTAATTACTCTATTTCTGTTGCAAATTTGTTTTGAAATCAAAGTTGGTAAAACATTTCTCATGTCAAACTCTTTCTTTGGGCTATTGACTTATTAGTCGGTGATAAAAGTAGCAAAAACAAATGTGCTATATATGATTAAAGAAAATTATAGGGTTGAAAAGTAAGCTCGGAATACATTTGAAAAAGGAACACTTGCTCAGCACCATTAATGTCCCTGAAGAAAATGGTAGCATCACAGATTGCGAAATGAGGAATTGTATGAGAAATTCAAACTAGTGTGTGATGATTGATGAATGCCTCAACCAATTCTCATTAATGCTCTTCTTTGTTTGCTCCTATAAATAAAATTCGTAAGTAGTAAGGTGAGTAACCAATTGCACTGAGCAAAGAACAACACTTTGAAAAATAAAAGAAGAAATAAAAAATGGGGAAAGTTTCTAAGCGATTAGGGTTCTTGGGTTTGATGCTTGTGGTGCTCATTATTGGAGTTGCGGAATGTAGGAGACTTGAGAAGGAAACTTTGGGAGGCGGTGGTTTTGGAGGAGGTGGCGGATTTGGTGGTGGAAAAGGCGGTGGTGGTGGTCTTGGAGGAGGAGCTGGTGGAGGGTTTGGTGGTGGTGCAGGCGGAGGCCATGGCGGCGGTGCTGGTGGAGGATTCGGTGGAGGCAAAGGTGGTGGTTTAGGTGGTGGTGGAGGTCACGGAGGAGGATTTGGTGGCGGTGCTGGAGGAGGAATCGGTGGAGGTCACGGTGGTGGTGCTGGAGGAGGATTTGGCGGAGGTGCTGGAGGAGGCCACGGTGGAGGTGCCGGTGGAGGATTTGGTGGTGGAGTCGGAGTAGGGCACGGTGGTGGAGCTGGAGGGGGCTTTGGCGGTGGTGCAGGAGGTGGAGGAGGCCATGGTGGTGGAGCTGGTGGAGGATTGGGTGGTGGAGCCGGAGGAGGACACGGTGGTGGAGCTGGAGGCGGTGCAGGAGGAGGAGGAGGAATCGGTGGTGGAGCTGGTGGAGGATTTGGTGGTGGGGCTGGAGGAGGACACGGCGGTGGAGCTGGTGGCGGTGCAGGAGGAGGAGGAGGACACGGTGGTGGAGCTGGTGGAGGATTTGGTGGTGGGGCTGGAGGAGGACACGGCGGTGGAGCTGGTGGCGGTGCAGGAGGAGGAGGAGGACACGGTGGTGGAGCTGGTGGAGG
>PKML01054903.1:111052-122457 GCA_002933935.1 Eutrema yunnanense
TTTGCGGGTGATAGCGGGTGAACCAATCAACACCTAAGTTAGTTAATTAGTCTTCACTTTGTTTCTTTGTGATTGGTGCGCATTCTTAAACCACTGTGTTTTGTTTCTCCCACCCACCACAAATAGACGGAACATTATCAATATTTACATCGAATTATATTCTGAATGTGCAATGTTTATTAAAAACAGTGGTAATAAATTGAAAAAGCTCATGTTCGTGGAGACAACCAGTCGGTGTTAACATATGTAATTGAATTCAATTATTATTATTTGGCATGTCAAACTGGACCAATTATTATTATTAGTTATTATTCAAGTTATTTCACATGTCAAGTAGACCAGTCATGAGATCAGCAAGCAAAACATAAAGCAAAGAAGTCAACAACACCTAGTTTCGATCGATACGATACTTCTTGGTACACAGTTAATGGGGACTCTCATCTCACATAAAAACACTTGATGAAGCACTTGGCTTCAAGGGAAAAACACTCGAACCCTGGTTTTCCACCCCTTGTTCTCCTTATGATACCATTGAAGACATCCCCCCATAAGGTTTTGAAGCTGATGTAGAAGATTGCATTCTCAGCCTTCAGTACCATCTTCTTTGACTCGAAACCTTGTCTGGTTTGCACAATTATTACCTTTACCAGCTCAAATGGCTTTTTCATCTGCAACAAATAACACAAAACACCAAGAGATCCTTAATTAATATCTACACAAGTTCCCCTCTTGTGTGTAGTGTTTGAATCTACACAAGTCTTTTTCCTCACCTCGTAACCTGGTACCTTGGAGAACAAGGCGAGTTCGACGTATAGTCGAAGCCATTCTTTGTCTTCTTCTTCCACCTCCGATTCTTTCATCTGCGAATCATGTCAACAAATAACATCTTCTTTTCGATTAAGAGAGAGCTTTAGACTAAAAGGGAGGGCTCACCTCGTAGTATTGCAGCTTATTAGTACTGGCCGTTAGCGCATCCTCAGGCAACCAATCGGGCATATCACCTTTGAAGGAATCATCCATATCACCTTTGAAGGAATCATCCAAGGCAAGATTGCTAAAGTCACATCGGTAGCCTTCTTCCTCTGAGTTATACACAAGTAGACATGACCAATAAAGATTAGACACATTTATACAACAAATATAAGGTTTTTAACAAACAAGGAAAAAAAGATATTGTCAAATGGACAACAAAACTAAGGTGCATTATCCATTGACATTTTACCTGGAGCTGGCGGAACCATTGTGCAGCATTCTGTAGTTACAGTAAAGGAACCTTTATGCTTAGGCGCATAAAGAGCATGCGTTTCAAACCTGTGGGTGCAACTCCGTATTGGATCCTCTGCCTCAAATGTTACAAGGCTAGAAAATATGTACTGATGTAGACCCAAAAAATAGAAAGTTTGTCCCCTGCAAAAATCACCAACAAGGCAAAGAAAACAAAGCTGACTTAAAAATCACGGAAATACACAAACCAAAATAGTATAATAGTAGACGACGACAGAAGCAAAATGGGCAAAACATAATAAAAGTAAACGAAAAGAAAAGAAACTTTGTAAGACCTTTTCCAGATTGTAGCAATGAAGTCCAATTTTAGCAAAGCACCGTTCCTGAGCAAGCGAAGGATCCTGATTGATTGCGAGAGAGTGAGTCAAAACCCTTAAAACAAGAACAAAAAAAAATGGAATGCACAAAATTACCCGAGCTTGTTCCTCCCAGTCATCACCATGAAAATACCAGCTGAAGTCGATGCGGCCTGGGGTAGTGCGGGGTATAGTGACAAAAATAGGGCAAGCCCCCCGATATGCATCATATGACAGTGGTCCATCGTAACCAGCGCTAGGCGACATGGAAGGTAGATCAACATCGAGTCCCTTTAAAAGAAAAAAAAAACGATTTGATATGCAAATGGCCAACTACAATTCACAAAAACAAAATCCAATGAGATTACCGTAACACTCAAGCTGTCACTGGCTTCTTCCATCGAACCCTATAAATCAAATTCTAGAGGGTTAGATTCAATTCAATCCAAAAATCGAACCCTAATTTCGGACAAGGAACCAGAATGAACGAGAATGCGATACGAACGTACCTTTTCTCTCTATCCCAGAAGTGTCCCCAACACATTATTTATTTTTATATCCCCCCATATTAAAACCGACAAAGTTATCGGGCTTTTTCTAACCGACAAAGTTATCAAAAAGTTTTTCCTACTCGGCACTTAATCAACCCAGACGACCAAATAATTGCAATCAATTTTTAATCTTTTCTATATTGTTATCTCAATATCAATTATATTTAAAATTATATAAATAATCATTATTTGTTGTCAAAAATAATACAAAAGATATTTTTTTTATTAGATTACGTCCTGCGTGATATACGGGTAAAAAATAAATTATTTTAGATTTTAAAATTGATAATCCCCGTAAATATTACACGTACAATTAGATTATAAACTTAATCTCTTGTATGTTATTCAGAAATTATGTTTTGTAATTTACAATTAAAAAGATTAAAAATTGATCAATATTACCCGTGAACAATCCTTCTAAATGAATGAGCGTGCTCGAAAAACAAATTTTAAATCTTAGATATATTAAAGAAGAAATCAGAAAAAAATATTTATAGAATTGCCAAACATGAATTTATAAAATAAATAATGTTACAAAAAAAATCTAGAAATAATATTAAATTGCCAAACGTGAATTATTTTGTAGACAACAGAAAAAATCAAAAAAAAAAATATATATATATATATATAAAATTTTGGAAAAATATTAAATCAAATTAGATTTTAAGTTGGAAATATCAAACGAAATTGTTTAAATTCTGCTAGATTTTTTGATTTTAACTTATATCATAAAACAATTATGCTATAAAATATTATTTTAATATATTAAATTAATGTTTTGAAATCTGTCCGAGAAGCAAACCAGAGAGTCATTTAGGTCACCGGGTCTGTGGGTTGACTTGGTTAGATGCAGTCCGACCGCAATCAACAATTAGTGAAATTATATATATATATATATAGTATGAAAACTAATAAATCTCTAAGATATGTTTGAAAAAAATATGTCTAACTGACAAGGTAATTCTTATTTTAGTTGATAAAGTATTATTCACAAACGTAAGAAGATCATAAAGTACCAGATTATAAAATCAGAATTACTCATTAAGAACAATAAATGAAATCTTTTGATTGCACTATATTTTTTTACTGAACCATGATACATCCGGATCAACGATTATGTCCGATCCACGGTTATTTGCTGAGTTTTTACGGGGTTTATCAGATTTTATAATCTCCAGTTTTAGAGCTATATCCGGACGCTATTAAAAAAAAGAGCTATATCCGAACCAAATTATTTGTCAATCAGATTAAATAGAAATTAGGAACACGAAAGATGCGAACGAACGATGATATGATATCGAACAATTTGGGCATCGCCTAATCATTTTCATTTTTGGGCTTACTAATTTATTTTAAAAAATAAATAAAATTTTGGCTTGGTCGGCCTATTAAAAATTAAACACAGTTGGACATCTGATTTGGACGCTTTTTGACACGCGGGAAACGCCACATCAGCACAGTTGACGGTCAAGTAGACGGGCGTTAGCACGATGCTGATTTAGGCCGGAACACTGTTTTTTTTTGTGGTGGCGTGTGACATTTTTATACTTCCGATGTCGTTTTAGGTGGAATCTCACACCTGATATAGGAATACGTACAAGACCCTACTTCTCTAATCTGTATATTTATAGATATATAAAATCAAAAATAGCTGAGTAATTTGTAAAATAGCATATATCAGTTTTTATTTTTTTATTAAACTCGAAAGTAATTCCATGTTCTTAACGGGCCCAGACTAATCTCTCGAGCGGGAGTGACACAGCCCACTTATGATGCCCCACTTGGCCAAGAGTTAGTGTGATAATTTCACACTCGGAGGGATTCGATCCCTGGTCTAGATCCACAGAACCGAAACTCACCCCGAATGGGAACCACCCCACTACAACTTCTTGGTTAGCATATATCAGTTCCACATTTGAATTATAGTGTTCTTCCTTTTTTATTTTATATATTATGAATCTATATAAATTTTATAGTTTATATTTTTTTATTTTATATATTATAAAATTTTGTTTAGTGTATTAATAAATGGTCAAATATAATTTTTAATAGTTTTCTTAAATTGTGTGAAATATGTCAAAATGACACTTGATAGAAAGTATAATACATATGGTCAACCAACAAAAAAAAGTAAAAACTAACTAAGACCAATAATTGTTGAATTTATTATCTATTTGATTATACATCGATATGTTTCATGGATCGTTATTTTCTCCTCGAACAATTTTTGTTTGTCTAAATACTATGTCATGTCAAGTACTCTCATTATTAACACAAGATTTAAGAGTTAATATTACAAACCCAAACAAATATATATGTTTTGAACTCTGAAGTCGTGATCAAAGATGTGCAAAAACGCATAATAGCGATATTATCAATTATGGCTCATTAAGAAGCCTACATTAGAATAAATAAATAAAAACATATAAAAAAGAAGTAAAACAATCATTACCAAAAGACTATACTTACATCTCCCAGAAGGTTTTAACTAACTTGTCAATCAGATTAAACATAAATTAGGAACACGAAAGAGACAAACTAACGATGATATGATATCGAGCAATTACATGTCCTTGTAGAATTTATCTCTCTCTCTCTCTCTCTCTCTATCTCTCTAGATTCATAATTTAGATCTCCCTTGGTTCTTCGTCAAAAATCTCTAGCATGTTTTTCTTCTTTTCATTCATGAAAGATAAATTTCACATGGTTTAGTCTTGTCTCCTTCCCTCTTTTGTTCTCTTAATTTTAATTTTTCGTTCTCCCTAGTCGGAACCCTCTCCCCGTTTTACGAAAATTGTCTTTCTTTCTTGTCGGTTCTTATTTTTCTCGCAAACGCGGACACAAAACCATAATATCAGAACGTAGGTAAACAATCCATTTGGTAGTTTTGATACCATGTTAAGTTTCAACTCTATAGTAGTCATTATTTGTATACGTTAAGTTTATGGATTATTTTAATTATTTATCCTCCCTAGCCGAAAATCTCTTCTTGTTTTATCAGAATCGTCTCTCCTTCTGTTCGGTTTTTATTTTTTTGGCAAGTGCGGATACGAAACCATGGTATCAGAGTATATATAGGTAAACAATCCAATATGTAACTTTGATACCATATTAAACTTCATTTCTAAAGTAATAGTTATTTATATACATTAAGTTTATGAATTATTTTTATTTTTCCTTATCTCTCGCCAGAAAGTTTTTCTTTTTTTTGCCGGAATTGTCTCTCCTTCTCGTCGGTTATTATATTTTCTCGCACAGACACGAAACCATGGTAAACAATTCCCATGGTCTTCTGAGACGAACAATATATTTCATGTTTTTGGTACCATCATGGACTTGTGCTAGATCTGAGATTTAAACAGGAAATATATTGTTCGTCTCAGAAGATCTTCGTGCTGATGTATATGATGTTTGGCCATAGACCCTTTTTTCTTATTAAAAATCATATTCACACTCGGAGAAACGCGATCGATAGTTTAAATTTAACCCAAGAAAGAATGCTGAGATTTCAAACCTTTTTTTAGACCAAAAAAAAAAAAAATTCAAGAATTTTTATTATTATCATTGGCCAAGTCGTCATCTTCTCTTAGAAACCCTAGTCCAGTTTCAGAATTGACCAGACAACTGACAAGGCAATAATCAGGAAAGAAAAACACATCGGCGAAGAAGCTGATGATGATGAAGAAATCATCTAAAAGATTGAAATTCCTGCCAACATGTAAAAATTGTGATATCTTGGTTTCGTATCAAAATGAATTATACATTTTGAGATAAAATTTTTTACTACACAGTCTCATATGCTTTCTGGATGATAGATGTTTGAAGAAGAAGTTCCATTAGGGAATTCGATTTGGTATTATATTTGTGTCTTTACCCCAATGCAGATATGATTTGCTCTGCCTAGAAGGGCTTGCGCAAGCTCTTCGCGTTTTCAACAGCAAACAACAGATACCAACCTCTAGGCTTGCTGCCATTAGCAAAGACAAGATCTTCAAAATGCAAGTAAAACCAGAGGTGTATATCTTTGTTGTTGCAAGTTGCAACCACCTTCTGTTTTGGTTCCTTTCATGATTGAAAGTTTCTGTATCTAGTAAACTTTTGTTCCTTTTCCCAGACATCGAAGATTTTCCCATATGGAGGTGTAGCCTTTGACGAGGCTCGTTACAACAGCATTATCGCTCTTCAGGATAAGCTACATCAAAATATATTTGCCGTTAAAATGACATGGCCAGCCAGAAGATCCATTTGGTCTCTCCCTGCATCATTTATTAGCTAACATCACTTTGTGACTTGCATTTTGGGATTGAAAATTTGCTTCTATTGATTTATAAGGTTCCGTTTTTTTCTTCTGCAAATCGTGTGATATTCATTTTTCTTGGCTACATTATTTCAGTCGAAGATCCCTGGCTGCAATTGGAACTCATGACCTTGACACGTTGAGGGCCCATTCACAGATGAGGCAAGTGTTATATTCTTCCTCTACCTGTACATTTGGTGTATCTGATCTTACGTGGTGTGTAAGTTCTTTTAGCTTAGAATATGCTAACCAAATTTATATACAATCTGTTCTTTTCTGTGAGCCTTTGATAGTTTCATACTATACATGATCTTTATTTTTTTATTTTTTTTCAGGCATAAATTTTGCACCTTTGAAGCTCACTGATCTTCTCAGAACAGAGGTAATTTTGAACCTTTTTCAGAATATTGTGAGAGAAAATTTGGGATTGAGCCTGTTGAAGTTACATATGACAATGGATAGTCATACTATCCAGATTTGACTGTCTACGATATGGAAATCTCTCTCTCTCTTATGTTACAGACTCAAATGGAGTCTCTTTGAAGGTGGAAGAGGTAATATAGGCATCACTGCTGTGAAGTTGTTTTGTACTCTGTGATTAAAGAACTGATAGGAGCCTATCCCATTATTTAACATGAACCAATCTCAGTTTTTTTTTTTTTTTTGATGAGATATCAATTTTAGAGGCTGCAGTGCAAGTAAATCTTATCATTTATACAAGGAGTTCGCCTTCAGCCTTTAGCTAGTTTGTTTCTTTGAAAAATTTATGCATCACTTGGGTTTACTACAATACCAAGCAGACTGATACTTCCCATAGCTGTGAGCGTTTCTCTGACCAGTCTCGCAATCTTGTCTGCCTGTGTGTTTTCCTTCTTTAGGGTCTCTAAATTCTACTCTGCAATGATTTTAATCATTTTGTTCTGTGAAATGGCTTTTGTACCTTTCAGGTCACAAGTCTGCTGATCCGAATGCAGCTGTGTGCTGAGCGTTCATAGTCTAGTGATAGCAATGTGCCGTGAAAGTACATTTACCCCCGAGCAGAAGCGACCTTCTCCACCCTTGTGATGTTATGGAGGTATTTTTTTTGTAATAAAAAAAACCTTTGTATGTTGGTGCTATTATGATGATTCTCTGTACGCTAACTAATAGATTTGCTTTATGTTGCCATTGCCTATGGTTTCAATACAAGGAAGCATACCACTGGCTTTGAATGAGCTCACTGATCTTCTCAGAACAGAGGTAATCAATTGGGAACCCGCGGTCTGCTGATTTTCCGGTCCTTTGCTCATCTTTTTGTACACTTCTCCAACTATAATGCTTTGCTAATTGCTGAAAGATTTTCATTATATGTGGTAATTAGGCCATGAGGAGGAGTCTCATGCCCGGAATATTGAGGACAGTTGGTTCAAACAACGACCATCCTAAACCTTTTTTTTTGTGGTAAAACCATATCTATCTGGTAACCCGTTAGCTAGATTTAATATGTTGCTTCGATGAAAAATTCTTTTCTTTTGGTTCAAGATTTATGAAATAGGTGGGTGATGTGCCCTTGTTGGATGAGGGCAAAGACGTCGGTGCGTCGCCATCTCGCTGCGCTACATTGTGGATTTGAAGTATGGGTTTCCTTTTCCAACTATAATATCTTCATTATAGCCCTTTTTTTCTCAAGTTCTCTTAATTTCATCAATGGCTGGCTTTCTCTGTTTATTCTTCATTCAGCTTATACATGGCCTCGTCGGTAGAATCATGGGGATCCCATTTGTACCAACGGATGACAATACCGGATACTATATAAAGCTCTCTCAAGTAAGCTCTCCTTTCGATCCTCGAGCATTTACATATATCTCATTTTTCAACTAACTCAAGATCGTAATCTCTGTCTCTTGTGTTCTGCAAAAGGAACCCGAGTATACAAGTAAGGCAAGCGAGCATCGTTTTCAGAGGGAAACAAATTGGTAACTTTGGAATCGTGCATCCTCAGGTACACTTTCTCATTTTCTATCCTCCTTGTTCGATCCAAAAATCTGCAAGTGTTAACATTTTCACTCAAATCGTGTTTTTTTCTCTTTTGTTTCCATCAGGTTTTGAACAACTTTGACATCACTGATCCATGCTTCTTCGTGGAGGTTGACATCCAAGCTCTCATATAGAAACCAACCAAATGTTTTCGTCTACTTTTCTTCTCTTTGTGCACTATCATTCTCCGAACTGTTGCGGTTCTTGATTTCTTTTTGTTTCGAGGATCTAGAACAGTCGGGAGGAGAGAGTTACTACATTTATTTAGCTGCTCAGATGATTTTGAAAATAGGTGCCATTTGTTAGAATTAACTTATATTCTCGGTTTTTTTATTCGATTATCCTATTCTTTTGGAAAAACAAAAGATCTTTTTTTTTGTAATGGATAATTAGTATAGCCAATATTTTATGGCAAAATTTAATCGTAGTCTATACTTTTAAAAAATTAATAACAGTAAATCTAGTATCAAAACTAAATCATAGTCTATATATTTTAGTTAGTTACGTTAAATTCAATGTCATAAATTTCGGTTTAACTAGGTGAATCAATAACCGGAGACGATTCGATTTCAATTGATCTTGGTATGTGTGGGTTTACTGTCTGAGGTGCAATAAATTTGCATGCAACAACTAAAGTAAACAAAGGACTCCTAAGTTTCTTGACATGTGGCATAAGTTTCTTGACATGTGGCATAAGTTTCTACTGTAGGGCCACGGTAAATTTCCTGCAAAATTAACATAAACACATTATGGAGATGAAAAAAAGAAGAAACATGTAAAACAAATAACTGAATTTACTGCACTTACATCTCCAATGTTTGTATACTCTGATTCGAAAATGGGGATAGTGGCAGCAATTGGATGTTTCAGTAACACTTCGAAAACTTCTTCAACGGTATTCATTGCGACCACATCGCAGATGTAACCCAAGTTCGATCTGACGCGTTCAGATACTTTTTTCTGGCATTCGACTTGAAACTGGTGATCTTGTTCTTTCGCAATCCCGCTGGTGCTCACCAAATCCAAGCATTTACGCATATTATAGGTATAACAAAAGTGCACCTCGGGATGATTATTAACCATCCTAATCTTCTTTTCAGAGCGTAGTTTAGGATCTGTAAAATCCACCAAATACTGACAAAAGTACTCGATTTTCGCAGTGTTGCGTTTCAGAAGCCATCTCACCGCACTTATGAGTTCTGCTGAAACAACCGCCCAACATATTTCTAGGGGAACAAAAAGAGAAAGAGAGAGAGAAAAATTGTTAGCAAAATAAAATTCAGAAATCTAATGTAAAAATATGTACAAAATTTGCACACTTCATGAGAAGAGGAAATTGTTCCCTCTTGATGGTAAAAATCTGTACAAATGTCAATAGCTTAATTAGCTCTTCCAATCACCAAATAATGATGAAAACATGTTAAGGTTTGGAATGATAAGTATTTGAAAACTCACGGTGAAAACTAGGTTTAAACTGAGTGAGAAGAAAACATTATCTCACAAAGGATGAATCAAAAGATGTAGAAGATTAGGAGGAGTAGAAAGAAACATTGTGAATTTTACCTATAGAAGAGAAGAAGAGAGTTAATACGAAAATTCTTCAGCTGCAAAAACACATCCACGAATTTTCTAAGACAAGAAAAATGTAGAAAAATGTGTGAGAGAAAATGCAGGAAAATGGAGAAGAAGCGAGGCAATTGGAGGAACCTCACTTTTTTTTTGTCCTCTTTCTCTTAGTAGTAGGGGCACATGCTCGTAAATGGAGCACATAATCGAAAGGGTAAAGTAGGGGCACATGTTCGTAAATGACATGTAGTAAACGACAACTTGCTTTGTGTTTTGTTTGCATTTGTGAGTGGGACGCGTGTCGAATTTGTATTTGCCAACTTGACTCCGCGTCTTGTTTGCATTTGTGAGTGGGACGCGTGTCGAATTTGTATTTGCCAACAACTGTAATGACAAAAATTATAATAATTATATATCTATAATTTTCAAATTTCCGTAGACTGAAAACTGAAAAGGTCTGAATTTTTTACCAAGACAGAAATAAAGTTGGTTTTGGCTAAAATTAGCAAGTATGCAGCTTTATAGTACAACCCCTAAATGCATGATATCAGATTTAGTATTGGGCCGTTGGCACGTAGGGCTATGCATGCATGATATCCTTACGTTTGAAAAACTGGGCCCATATATTGGATGTAAGCCTACTTTCACTAACTAATTTTTTTAAACCGTCCATCAGACCGAATGACCAAAGAAATCCTCTCTTTGGTTTACGCCAATCTTTTTAAAACCGGACCGAGAACATTTTTACTTGTAAAGAGAAACAGTTTTCCTCTATCAAAAGCGGAAGAACGAAGTAACAATAAGTCCTTGTATTGTCTCACAATATAATCTATTGTACAAATGTCAATAGCTTAATTAGCTCTTCCAATCACCAAATAATGATTATATTTCAGTACACATCTTAGACGAGATTTCAGTAACCTTAAATTCAGTTGACTAAAATTAATGAAGCAGAGAAGTTGATACAAGAAGCTCTGTTTCTTGTTTACCAAAATTAGCAGAAGAAAATGATAAAGCTGAGAGAAAGAAAACTAAAAAAGCTTACCCATAATTGTTGAGACAGATTTTGATGAGCTCCATTGGTTTTGAGGTCAACACACTCACAATAAGCGTCCTTTGTTCCTCTTTACACGCATCTAATAGCTTATGGACAAAGTAATTCCCAAAAGGATCCAGGGGAAGTTCAACGACATGGTTAATGGTTTCAAGGACCATTTTTTGCAAAACTCTGCAACCAATCTGATCTTTGGCCATTAAGTTCACAGATCCGTAGATGTTAACCATGGAGGCTAGATCCAAAGGTAACCATGGATGCTAACGATGAAAGCCAAGCAATCTAAGCTCTCCTGGAGAAACTCCAAGAGAGGAGGTGTTTTGAAGAAAACCAGAGGAAAC
>PKML01054903.1:127248-189145 GCA_002933935.1 Eutrema yunnanense
GTTTATGGTTCATTAGTTTTTGTAATTAATTTGAAATATGCAACTCCCGATTTCATTATAAAGTACCTATATTAAAATTAGTTGTTTTCAGGGCATAATTTTTTTTTAATTAAAAAGTATACAATTTTTGGCACTTTATAATAGTTATTCCAAGATGTCGTTTTATCATTTGGCTGGCTCTGCTCAATCGACTTTCCACGGAATGAGAAGATGGGGAGCACACCAGTCCTGTGTTTTGTGCGGGGAACAAGACAACATTTATTCTTTAGCTGTTTTCCTGGCTTGTAACAGGTGCTATGTTTTTTTGTCTCTCTCTTCTGCTCTGTTTCTATTTCGCTGCTTAGCCGATTGTACATACATCTTTTGCCTTTGATCAATTAATTAAACATTAAACAAACAAAAAAAAATACTCGTAAATTTTTAGCTAGAATAAAGGAAGCCAAAGAAATGGAAGTAGTGGATCATTTACGAATTTGACCACAATCAATCATCATCATGCTTTTGTTTTGCAGTCTTTATGAATAAACTTTCCATAATTTTTTGTTGTTGCTGTTTCAGCTGCTTTCTTGTATCAATACTTAATGAGGAAATGAAATTTGGTGTTTTTAAAACAAAAAACTTGTACATGGAATCTAGTCCAACCATTTTGTTTAAACCTTTTGTCTGCTTCGACAAAGTATAGAAGCTTTGAGGAAATTGGTGTAGATGATTAGATTCCCAAATGTAAAGTACGATTGAGCTTTGGGATGAAACTTGTGTCTTATTGATCAAGGGCTTTGCCCTTATATACACCCTTACAAACGTGATCCCCAATCCCGAATCATATATTCTCTATATACACTTACCATATACTTTATTCACCTAATATATACATCATGATCTCTTAAGGTTCTAGAACCATCTAGAACCTTCTCTTAACACTTCCCCTCAAGTTGGAGCGTGTAAATTACAAACGCCCAACTTGGACAATAGATAGTCGAAACTGGAACGACCCAATGCCTTGGTTAGTACATCCGCCACTTGCTCTGTTGTACGAACATGTGGAGTAGATATGAGCCGATTACGAACAGCATCTCGAACGCTATGGCAGTCAGCTTCAACGTGTTTAGTTCGTTCATGAAAAACTGGATTCGCAGCAATGTGTATTGCCGATTGACTATCACAAAACATCTCCATAGGGCCATTCAACGGAACACCAAAGTCGGCCAGCAGGTTCTTTACCCACTTCAGTTCACGCAAACAATCTGCCATTGCCCTATATTCAGCTTCGGCTGAAGAATGAGAGACCGTATCTTGTTTCTTGGTCTTCCACGATACCGGCGATCCTCCCAAATGAACCACATAGGCAGATAAAGATCGTCGTGTGCGGGGACAAGAAGCCCAGTCAGAATCACAATAAGCTTGCACACGAAGATTATCATCTGCCCGCAACATTATTCCCATACCGCAAGAACCTTTGATGTACCGGACCACTCGAATCGCTGCATCCCAATGCGCCTGTCTTGGTTCATGCATCACTTGAGACAGTACGTGCACTGCATAACATAAATCTGGTCTTGTAAAAGTCAGATACACCAGCCGTCCAACCAATCGTCGGAACATCGCGGGGTCGTTATACAAGGGACTCTCATCAGAGAGAAGCTTGTGATTCTGTTCAACGGGAACAGATAAAGGCTGACAGCCAAGCAGCCCCATTTCTGCGATAATATCAAGCGCATATTTCCGTTGAGTAAGAAAGATGCCCAGCGGACCTCTAGCAACTTCGAGTCCGAGAAAATACTTAGCTTTACCAAGGTCTTTCATATGGAAGCATTCACTCAAATATAACTTGAATTTCTCAAGCATAATCAAATCGTTACAACTGATTATCAAGTCATCCACATACACGAGAACTCGCAAGCTCACTTCTCCTTTGATGTATGTAAACAAGGAGTAATCTGCATATGACTGAACGAAGCCAAACCGGAGAAGAGCTTGTGAGAGTTTTGAAAACCAACACCGCGGCGCTTGTTTTAAACCATACAATGATTTTCTCAGTTTACACACCTTATGTGGATCACTGCACTTAAAACCTGGCGGAAGCTTCATGTACACCTCTTCTTCCAAATCACCATGGAGAAAGGCATTATGAACGTCCATTTGATGAACCTCCCATCCTTTCGCTGCAGCTACCTTAAACATTGTGCGAACTGTGGTTTGTTTAGCGACAGGAGCGAACGTTTCATCGTAATCTTCTCCTTCGACCTGATTATTTCCACACACCACCAGGCGAGATTTGTACCGTTCCACTGTACCGTCGGCATTGTATTTCAATTTATACACCCATTTGCACGGAAGTGCTGTCTTCCCGGATGGAAGATCCTCAATATCCCATGTTCTCTGAACTTCGAGAGATTTAGTTTCACATGACATGGAATCTCTCCAAACCTTCTCTTGAATGGCTTCTTTATATGATTTAGGCTCAACTCCAGCTGTAACAGCAGCTAGAAAGGCCCGATGATTTGGAGAAAATATGTCATCATTAATGTAATATTCAATGGGATACAGGGAGGTACCTTGGACCGCAATGGAGGACGACGATTGGGGACGATGAGAAACGATGGGAAGATGGTGTTTATCAGGGTGACAGTGTGCATTATAGGCGACATAGTCTTTGAGTTTAACCGATTTGAAACGTTCACGTTGACTCCTTCGAAGACCAGCTTCCATTGCAAGTTGCTCCTCTGTTGCGACGGGCTCAGGGGTTGTGTCAACATGTTCTGGTTCTTCGGAGATATGTGGATTTGTGCCAGCTGCATTTTCATCCACGATGACTAGTTCTTCATTATTACCAACAGACAGATTATTCTCATCACCACTCCCCCTGTTTTCGAGACTAGTGAAGAGAGGAGTAGTGTTGGCAACAGGTGGTACCACCACTGGAATCGAAACAGATTCAGAAACTGTGACGATCTGGTTATCATATGGGAAGTTGGTTTCGTCAAAGACGACGTCTCGTGAGATGAAAAATTCGTTTTTCTCAATGTCGTACAAACGCCATCCCTTTTTTCCATATGGATAACCAACAAATATGCATTTCCTGCTTCTCGCGCCAAACTTGTCCTTATCACGTGAAGCTCGATGGGCAAAAGCCAAACACCCAAACGTTTTTACACTCGCATAGGAGGGCACCTCACCATAAAGAAGTTCGTAGGGAGTCTTGCCTTTCAACACAGCGGAGGGGGTGCGATTGATCACATGAGCAGCCGCAAGTACACTCTCTCCCCAAAATTTGGTTGGCAAATTCGCTTGAAACAACATAGATCGAGAGACATTGAGGATATGTCTATGTTTCCGTTCCACGCGGCCATTCTGCTGTGGAGTTGCCACACAAGATGTATGATGAAGTATCCCATTCTCGGTGAAATACTTGGACAAGCACAAGAACTCCGATCCGTTATCACTACGAATGATTTTGACAAGTTTGCCGAACTGCCTTGTGACCATCGCACAGAACGTTGGCAGGAGGTTCTTAACTTCACTTTTTTCAAGCAACAAATATATCCACACCGCACGGGAGTAGTCGTCTACGATTGTCAAAAAATACGTTGCACCGCAAGAAGAGGGAACTCGGTATGGTCCCCAAAGGTCACAGTGTATAAGATCAAAACAATCTGATGCTTTATTAGAACTATCGCAAAACACTTCTCTTGTCTGTTTAGATTTAAAACAAATCTCACAACCTCCAAATCTATCAAGAACCTTAACACCGGAAATAAAAGGTAGAAACTCTAAAACACCAAAAGAAGGATGCCCCAAGCGTCGATGCCACAAAGTCTGATCTTCGGAAGCTTTAACTCTGTGTCCTCTAGCAACGGTCACATCCCGATAAAGATAAACACCATCCCGTTCCTCACCGGCTCCAATCAGGGTCCTCGTAAAACGGTCCTGCAAAACGCACAGCGTATCAGTAAAGACGGCAAAGCAACCAGTTTGCTTTAACAATTTCGCTACTGACAATAATGTGCAATTAAGATTAGGCACATAAAGGACGTGATTCAAGACTATCTGTGCTGACAAGGTCAAGCAACCACACTGCGTTGCAAAGACTTGACTTCCATCTGCAAAAGACACAGGACAAGGCAATATGTTCTGCAATGCGGCAAGTATCTTCACATCACCAGTCATGTGGTGTGAAGCTCCTGTATCAAGAATAACTTCTCCTGTCTGAACATTACCGTTCAATCGATCAGGAACTGGAGTTGGCCTTTGTTGTTCAATGATTTGAGACAACGACGCCCACTGTTCAGCCGTGAAATTGGGAAACGAAGCGGTTTGTGAGGATGAGGGCACATGTGCAACATTCGAACGGAACTGTTGCTGTTGAGAGAAGCCTCCTCTTCCACGACCTGGAGTGAAACCTCCTCTTCCCCTTGAGCTCGAGCCACGGCCACCACGATCTCCTTGGTTTCCATTCTGATTCTTCTCAACAAACCAGTCCGGAAAACCTACGATTTGCCAACATTCCTTTTTTTCGTGACCACTACGGCCACAATGAGAACACACGACGGGAGAGCGCGTCCGTGCTACAGCAGCTGTGACCACAGGAGACTGCTCTGTTTGAACAGCCAAGAACCCAACCGCCTCTTGTTTTGTTTCATTCCGAGAGGACGCCAACCGCCGTTCTTCTCGCACAACCTTTTGATACACACTGTTCAGCTCGGGAAGTGGTTCCATACCAATGATGTTTGTGATCACATTCCCGAAACGAACTTCATCCAATCCCATGAGGAATTGATGTACGCGTTCCTCTTCATAATCCTTGAGAAATGTCTCTTTCCAGCCGCAAGTACACTTCGGAAGCGGCTTGTAATTGAGAAGCTCCTCCCACTTTGATGACAACTTGCCAAAGTAATCCATCACGCTCATACCATCTTGTTTGCACGCCGCAAGTTCTGATTTGAGCTGATGAACCCGCACGGCATTACCAATCGAAAATCTCTTCAGCAGATCGCTCCACAACTTGTGTGCATCAGAAGTAAACGTCACCGTGGAGCGGATTTTAGGAGAAATCGAAGCCCTAATCCATCCGACAATCATGGAATTCACTGTATTCCATGCCTCCAACTCCTTCGCCTTGTCAGGGGACGGCTGCACAAGAGTTCCGTTGATGAAACCCGATTTGCGTTTAGCTCTCAGGGCGTTCTCCAACTCAGAGGCCCACTCAGCATAGTTATCGCCCGTCAATTGAACCGGCGACAGTGCTGTTCCTGGATTATCCGATGGGGACAATTCGTAAGGTGACGGCACCGTTATCGGCAACCCGGTAGACTCCACGATTGCGTCAGTCTTCTCGATGCCAGACATGATTTGATTCACACCAAGAAAGTTATTTAGGCTCTGATACCATGTAAAGTACGATTGAGCTTTGGGATGAAACTTGTGTCTTATTGATCAAGGGCTTTGCCCTTATATACACCCTTACAAACGTGATCCCCAATCCCGAATCATATATTCTCTATATACACTTACCATATACTTTATTCACCTAATATATACACCATCTAGAACCTTCTCTTAACACCAAATAAATGAAAATTGTGTTTGGATTGCAGGATATTGAGGAGGATATGGAGGGGATACCGTACCACTTCAACCTCTCAGATTTTACTTCAGTCACACCAAGTATACAAAGCCTTGTAAAGATATCAACGAGGTGTGATGTTGCCAACACGGTGGCTATGTTAGAGAGTTTGCTTCAGTGTCAGAGAAGAAATGGTTTACAAAGCGCCGGCAATTCAAGCACAATTGGCTATTGTTTAGGCAGTCATTTGGAATCCGGGAGAAGGATTCTTTCGAGAAAATACTATGGTGAAATTTTTCACGGTTTTTCCTCGGGCTTAAGGAACATGTAATTAAGTTTTTTTGGATTTGCAAGATTAACAATAATCATCATCTCTCTCTCATCTTGCTATATGTGTTTCTTGTTTTTGGTATGAATTTGAAAGAGTGAAAGGGTCTGAGCACTTGAAATTTGACATAATTAAGGAATATTTTGTGAGATGTCAACCTGAGCTTTTAAGAACTTTGTTTAGAAGAATACTCGTAAATTTCGTAAATTTAAGCAATGGAAGCCCGGGAAAAGGAAGTAGTAGATCATTTTACGAATTTGATCACAATCAATCAATCATGCTTTTGTTTTGCAGATCGCTCGTCTTTATGAATAAACTTTCCATGAGTTTTTTGTTGTTGTTGTTTAAGCTGCTTCCTCTTGTATCAATACATAATGATGAAATTTGAGGTTTTTAAAGCTAAATAACTTGTAAATGGAACTCGTCCAACCATTTTATTTTAACCTTTTGTCGGCTTCGACAAAGTATAAAAGCTTTGAGGAAACTGGTGTAGATGATTAGATTCGCAAAAGCTACCAAGTCATTATAGTGAACACTTGACAATTCCCAATGGACGTCGTCTTGTTCTTCTTATGCTTCCACATTCATGTCCTTCTTGTAGTTTCCATTTGCTGCAAATCAAAGTTTCACGAAAATGTGACCAAGCTGAGCACATCACATAATCCTTATATATATCATGAGACTTGAACTCTCTTTTATCATTATGGCCCCACTAATATAGTCAAACTATGAGCATGTCCTAACAAGTATCTTCTTGTTCTGAAATCTCAATAATATTCAAAGAAAAACTGTCCCTTTTCAGAGCAAATGCAAACGCTCTATTTCGGTTTTATACTTGAAGAAACTAAACAAGGTTATATGTGTTGTTTCATATGATCAAACTAGTAAGCGAATTAAAAATGAAGTAAGTAAACTGAAACTCACCTGCAACATCTTCTTCCCATTCCCATTCAACATCTTCGTCTTCACGTTTCTGCTTTTCAGCTAACTCTTCCTGTCTCATCTCTCCTCTTTGTTCCTGGGTCGGATTTATTCCTTCCCTGATCATCCATGGGGGGAAGACGGGTGTCACACTAGAACCTCCACCTTGAGCCTAACCATATGGTTGTAAGATTTAAGAAATCAACTTCCATAATAACATTGAACTTCTATATACATTGACAAGTGTAACTAATGATCACCTGTGTCTCTCCGAGAAATGGCATAGGTGCTGAGCGGCCACGCCCACCCTGTGACCTCGAAGGATCATTAGGGTTAAGATCACCATTTGCTATAAGCTGCGCCAGCCTAAAATATAATGCAAAGAAACATAGGAAATGCAAAACCGTATATATGAAGGTTTTAGACAAAAAGTACCGCTATGTGTGTGATTGGATAGAAACACACAGTTATATATGGTATAGAGAGAGTTACCTGGCAAGTGTAAGTCGCTTGCGCGTGAAGGGGACTGATCTTTCCATGGGACTTAGCAAACCAGAGACCTACTGCACTGATGCAGAAGATTACTTTTAGCATTGAGAATAAACTTAAAACAGAGCAATCAGTATATAAGTAACTCACAGAGGTTAAAACAAAAAACTAGAAACAAAGCAAACCAGAATCTGTGAAACCTAAGCACCCTGCAGAACAAGGAAACGGCGGGAGCTAGTTCTTGGAAATTTGACACAAGATACGTTTTTATTGATTCAAGGCCGGTGAGGTAATGGAGGTTGATTGACAACGGTGAGAGAATTAGGGTTTAAATTCAATCAGGGCGGTTCTGAGCACAAGGATCACGAAATTAGGGTTTCAACGTTCAGAGCGATTCAAATCAACTCGAAGCAACAATGCAGATCTAGGTAACGTTTCTACGAGATCTAGGTCAATTAAAATCTCTCTTCTTTGAGAACACTATCGGTCGAAGATGAAAATCGACGAAGCTTACCGGAGAGAGAGATAGCGAAGGACAAATTGTAACCTGGATTCGATCAAAATGACGAACGAGAGATATAGAAATTCCTCCAAGTTAGTTTGTTTTGAGATTTCCAAAACTCTTTAAAATAAGGATCTCATCTAGGGTTGTTGCGAAGGCCTCAAAATTTCACGGTTAGCCCAGGTCCTGTTAATATATTAAAGATCTGACGCTGTTTTTTGGTATTTAAAATTCAAGGACTCATTTAATAAATTACAGGATTATAACAATTGGCCTTGATATTATTCAAGTTTTGTTTTTTCTTTTTATTAAATAAGACGATGTTGTTTTCTGCCAAAAATATATAAAAACAATTTCCCGTCAAAAACGTAAAATCCGTTTTTCTGCCAATACGTATATTACGTTTTCCCGCCAAAACATAAAATTTCGTTTTCCCATCAAAAACGTAAAATTCCGTTTTCCCGCCAAAAAACGTAAAATGTCGTTTTCCGGCCAAAAAGTTAAAATCTCGTTTTCCCAACAAAAAGTAAAATCCTGTTTTCCCGCCAAATACGTAAAATCTCGTTTTCCTGCCAAAAAGTTAAAATGTCGTTTTCTCGCCAAAAACGTAAAATTTCGTTTTCCCGTCAAAAAATTAAAATTCTATTTTCCCGTCAAAAAATTAAAATCATGTTTTCCCGCCAAAAACGTAAAATCTCGTTTTCCCGTCAAAAACGTGAAATCCTGTTTTCCCGCCAAAAAGTTAAAATCTCGTTTTCCCGCTAAAAACGTAAAATCCTGTTTTCCTGCCAAATACCTAAAATCCCATTTTCCCACAAAAAACGTAAAATCTTGTTTTCCTGCCAAATACGTAAAATTCGATTTTTCCGCCAAAAAGTTAAAATCTTGTTTCTCGCCAAAAACATAAAATCCCATTCTTTACCATAAGCAAGCTGCTTCTTTATTTTCCCAAAACAGTCAGACTTATGGTTTTTGTAGTAGTAATCAATACAGTCCGCAGTTGTCTTTTGGGTAAGATATGAAGCAATCTTCTTGAAATCCTCCCCGTGCATTGCTAACATATTCAGGAAAGTCTCTTTCTCCTCTGAGGTCCAAGGATTAATCATTGCTCTTTCCTTCTCAACGTCACATGGATCTTCAATCAGTCCATTGCTAGAGATAAACCTCGACATCACTCTTTCTTTCTCATCCAAAATCATCGCAGGCATTCTCAAAGTGTCTCTAAAAGGCTTTAGACGGGTACCCTGAAGTTGCTTTTCCATATAACCTACAAGCTCTGTTGTACAACTCACGTGCACGCTTGTGGATTTTATCAAAATCAGTTTTTAAACGTGATTGAACCGTGGTGTGAGAGCTCGAAAGACTACTCACGACGTGATTGAACCGTGGTGCTTTGGACAGGTCTTGGGAGAATCTTCATAACTTTTGATCCGTTGATCGTATTTCCTTAAAACAAATTGTATTGGAAAGGTGACTCAATGATGTACTTTGTGACCAAAACTGATCTCAATCAGATGACGGAAAGTCGTTCTTTCATCATCATACTTATGGCTCCGAGAAACCGTCTTTGTGAAGTTCTTTTGTTTTCCTTGAATAACTTGTCTCCAAATCTTCTAGGGAAAATGCCCCTCGGTTCAAGGATAAAAGGGGCCTTGACCGCGGGTTCCATGGATTGGAACCGTGGTTTAATGCTCCATAACGATTTAACTCGTTTTGCTCCTTTTCGGGTCTTTTTCCCTAAAAACCTTAAAAACATGTTTTGACACAAGAAACACGTTTTCCGCTAAAAACCTTATGAAATCAATGAAAAAGGCTTGAAAAGCATATGAAAAAGGTATAAAAAATGAGTCAAAAATGGGTGTTATCAACTATGGTGAATGACCATGGATGAATGATATTACTTATGATATGTGCCATCTATAAAGTATTTGGAATTAATGTATTTTTGAATT
Source organism: Eutrema yunnanense (assembly GCA_002933935.1). Classification (NCBI taxonomy): domain Eukaryota; kingdom Viridiplantae; phylum Streptophyta; class Magnoliopsida; order Brassicales; family Brassicaceae; genus Eutrema; species Eutrema yunnanense. Next base: position 137,004 of record PKML01054903.1, read on the forward strand.
TCCAGGATTTCGGTGAGGAGCTGAACAATTATGGTGGGATTGTGAGTATGGACGTACATCTGTGAAAATCCTGTGGACGAAGCCATCGAGGAACTTAGAGCATCTCTAAGAGATACTTCATCTCTTCAAATATGAAGTATATGTTGCTCCAAGAGACACTTCAATACTTCAAAATTTGAAGTGTTGAATAGTGATACTTCAAATATGAAGTGTTACTATTCAACACTTCAAATTTGAAGTTTCGTTTTTTTTCTTCCATTTTAGTCTCTATAATTATATACTTTTATAAATAATTCAAATAATTTTGTTGTTTATCACTTTAATCCACATATATAATTTTAGTATTTCATATATATATATATATATTTAAGTTTAATTTTTGTATAAAAATAAATAAACACCTTAAATAAAAATAAAAATAAAAATAATAATATAGAAAAAATATTACATATCATTCAAAATAAATATTACACAACAACAATATTACATTAAGCAAATTTCATACAATATAAAATAACACAAGAAAGTAAAATTACATGAACACATAAATATTACACAAAAAGTAAAATAATATTAATATTCTGGTAGATTTGATCCCGAACCTCCAAGATCACCAAAGTATTGCCCATAGTAATTTGGTGTAACCGAAGGTTGTTGTTCTTGTTCACCAAATCGAGCATTTTCTCGGGTTGTTCTTCTCGCCCGAGAAAATGCTCGATTTCAATAATTTTTAGCTCGTAATCTACAAATAAAAAACAAAGAGAGTCATTTAGCACTTCGGAATGCATTGATTGATCATATATGTGAGTATTATGGAAATAGTTTTGTTGAGTAATTTGGTATTTATTGTAATTTATAATTTAGATTGTGTGTTTTTGTTTTAGTGTTATGTAATTTTATATATTTGATGTAATGTTTTATTAATTAATATTGCTTGTAATATATCAAATGTATGTTTATAGATAATTATTAAAGTTTTATGATTTTAATTAATTATGATTAATTGTGAGGACTATAATGCAAATAAACAAATATTTGAAGTATTTTTTTGAAGTTTACTCTTGGAGACAATACAAAAAAACTTCAAATTTGAAGTATGGCACACTTCAAAAATGAAGAGTCTCTTGGAGATGCTCTTATAACCAAGGATTATTCTTGTGATATTGCAATGCCACGTGTGAAGAAAAGGTGGAAGCTTGAACAGAATGGTAAAATTAGAGTAACATTTCTATGACATAATAGCTTGGTTTTTCATGTTAATTTTGTGGTTATTGTTGCCATGATAGCTCTCACCTTGGTTTGGTCTGTCTTGGCTTCGCGTAATGTTATAGGTGGAGGTTTTGTGAGTCTTCACAAGGTACCACTTGAAATGTTTTCTGTCTTTGATAAGTAATATTTTGTTTATAGCAAGCCAAAACTATCATCATGTGGGCGTGTGTCTCATCATGATGTTTAGAGCTCCGATTGACTAGAATCTGCCAGAAAGAAGATAGGAAGGAAATATGACATTGGCTATGGACTCTAAATTCCAGCTTAAGGAATTTGCCAATTCTGCGGGGATGATATCAATTAAAAAATGTCTCCATGGTTGGTATACTCTTTCCAGATTTTTCAAGTTTCATCTGAAAATTTATTTAGAAATATATCCATTCTCTTCGTCATGCTTCTTAATTGTTGTTGTATCGCCATTGCATGAACTCTCGACTTTCTCTTAGTCTGTAATTGAGATGGTTAAGGTCTCTTCATAGGTGTTAATGGACAAACTTCAACCATTGGAACTTATATTCGAATATGGCTAATTCGAGCCCTTTTGACATGTGAACAAGATACTTATGGACATTGTGTAATTGATTTTGTTAGCCCTTTTGACTCTGAAACAAGATAAGAGAAATGTTGTACACATCTTCAGGTACTTTGTTGCTACACAAACCACTTGTCACTTTTAAAATATTCATTTCTTAACTGCTAATTCGGCTTTGTATTATGTTGCATGCATTATCACACCACCTACTGCAGAAAATTTTAGCATTTTCCAGTAAAACAATATGCTTGTGTTTCTCTTTCCATGTGCTCACTCCTTCCATACAACTCTTAGAAGTAAAGTGAGTATGAATCTTCAATCACGGCGATTCAAAATAGATCTTTTCACTTCCAAAGAACTCCCAGATGAGGCCTTGATGAAGGTTTTTTAAGAGTTAATCATATATAATGGTACATTTCGCCAGGTAATCAAATAACCCATGATTTTGATACGAAAAGATATACTGGGTATACTTTTGGAGAACTTCAAGTGGTCAATCGGTATAACTAATTGAAGCATCAGACTGTAGCTGCTGTGACATGGTTGGAGAGTTGTTAGTGAAGTTGGGTTTATAAAAAGGTCAAAGTAGATTGTTTTGAGTGCTGAAGTTGGTTTATTTTTGATTTTTTTGGTTTAAATTGGTTTTGTGTTTTCTTATGTGTTGTTTTTTTTTGTCTAATTCAAAGTGAATAAAATAAAGATATTGATCCTATACCTATCACACATACATATCTTACTAGCCATTTGTTGTGTGTTAAAATACATATCATACGAAAAGGTACATGGATTTAGAACACAAATGCTCAGCATCCGAAAAAGTACATGGATTTAGAACACAAATTTGCACTTGTTACTTTTCTAAATTTGACTAGATTTAGCTAGAACTTTCAAAAACATTTCTTCTTAAACGTTAGAAATAGAGTTGTTAAATTTGCACTTGTTACTTTTCTAACCAATTTCATGTCTATTTTTTAAAAATTAAATAAGTGTTTATTTTCTAAAACAAATAATTTTACTCTAAAACACATACAAAATTAGAAGAGTTAAAAAAATAAAACAAAAATATAGTGATGAGAAACAATCCGCGCGTAGTGCGAGTGCTCATCTAGTACGTATGAATAATCCAAATATTATTATTTCGTGAATAAGACAACTTATTCGATTTTAGATATCAAAAAGTACGAGTGTCACGTTTGTGTATGAACCGAACATATTAGGATAGTTGGGATATGAATTATCTGGAACTCCCTTTTGCAACCCTAGACCACGGCGGCTGTTCGAAATTTTTCATCTTTTCATCATTTTCTTTAGTTTTCCTTTATGTCTAGGCCCAAAACTTAGGGGTTGATAATTGCATATTTTGCATGTTTTCACGGCGGCTTATTCCATCACTTTCAACAACAAAAAAAACTTTGCAGCATAACGTAAACGTCATAAACACACTATTCTAAAATGTGCAATGGAAAAGCACTCGAAAGCTCTGTCTCTAAGTAGATTGGATGTTTCTATGATGTATTTTCTAATTTTCCCTTATTTAATGATATAAAGAGTTAGAAAATCACTTTTTAACAACAACAACAACAAAAAAAGAGTTAGGAAATCCCCCGCTTATAAACAGTATCATATATTATTGCTAGCACGTTATCAGTTATATAAAATGTTATCAAAACGTATTTTGGAGCAATGTCATTTTTGTAATTAATCTAAAATAAAAGCCCATATATGGTATAATTTTTATTTTTCTTTCCTATTTACCTAATTTTCAAATTATCACTCATACAAACTTAATTTAGTAGTCAACTATTAATATTAATTAAATTCACTCATAAAGAAATGATGAGCCCAAATTAAACCAAGGGAATATAGAATTATATAAATTTGATTTTAAAACCAAAAAAAAACATTCGGTTTTACGGTATTTAACCAAACCAAACCTAAACCGAAAACTTAATAAAAATTGATTACCAAATGGATTTTCAAGTTAAACCATAACCAAACCATTTCACTTATTTCGGTTTGATTATGTTCAGTTTTTTTGGGTTATGGTTTTTTTGCCTACCCCTAGTCTGATACTGTGAGAACTCGTTCACTTTTATCGGATCAGGTAATGCTTGGACTAGAGATAGTGTTTCGTCTCTATTCTTGTTGCAGGTTGACTTTCGATGTGGTTCTGAAAATTTATTAGACTCTTACTCTACTTTACAGTCTTTAGTGTCATGATGTGATTCAATAACATGTGCAATGATGAGTGTTTTTTTTATTTATGTGGATGTGTTCCTCTTCTTGTTTTAAATCATCTTAGTTTATCTATTGATTTTAATCCCATAAAAAAATAAATATATATATATATATATATATAGGATAACCATAACACTAGATTAAAATGGGGTTTAAACATGAGTAAAATATAGGATAACCATAACACTAGATTAAAATAGCATGTCATTAATAATATTACATACCCATAGAGTTTATCATAAAATAAAATAGGAAAGAAAGATAATTTTGCAGCTACACGACAGCATTGGCAAATCCGATCCTCCTTTGCCCAAAGTCGAAGACCGTGTGGTACCGCCGGAGCCAAGGAAGTCCCAAAATACTGTGTCAATTTAAAAATGTTGTTAAACTCAAAAGGTATTGTTAATAAACTTTAAAAAACAAAACTTAACTTACAAGTAGTCGTGCTCCTCCCCTTGGAAGTCCCTTGGTCTAAAGAGTGTGCTGTATCTTCCTGTTTCTTCATCAAAGTCCGTGTACTACAAGAATTATAAATTACAAGTAATTAACTAATAAACAATTCTCAAAACCAAAAAGAAAAAAATAGATTACAGATTACGTACGTGTTGTGGAAGGATGTTGAAAGAGTGTTCACCAGGATGATGATTACCGAGGGTAAATACCACCTCAGGCAACTCTAGAGCGTTCTCCCCCTCATCCACGTCAAGGAAGGTTGTTTCATAAAGTGGCACCTATAAAAGAAAAAGGATAAGATCAGTATTTTTTTTTAAAAGAATATATATATATATATATATATTGTTACAACTTAGACCATTCACAATGAGGATGTTGTATTTTTAATTCAAGAGTTGAAATCCTCCAATGATGTGTTGAATTTTTTTTTGAATCTTACGTGGATTAAGTTGAGTTGAAAAATTTCAACATGTTAAATCTTAAATAGTGTTACACATGGCATGATGCTATTGGAAAAGCAAAAATTTCGGTGGAAATAATACAACAACTTAGACTTCAATTGGAGAAAGAATGGGCAGAGATACATATATATATATATATATATTTTACATCTACATTATTTAATGCAATTATTGTATATGAAATTATATATTTTTAGAAAATATATATATACCAAAATTCATCATTTTTCATACTCTATAAATAAAGACTTGTTTCATTAGATTTAATCACAGACAAAACCATCTTCTTAACAATAATTTTCTATTTAACCTCTCATAAACTCTCGTTTTTATCATTTTCTGTCTTCTTTGAGAAAATGGATCCAAACAATAATCCTTCTAACACCCAAAATTCTTCTAATTACCTTTTAACTACCCAAATCCCAACAATTATCCATTTCAAAATCAATCTTCCAACCAACCCCGAAATATGCCAAATTATGGTTTTTCACCAAGTTTCTTCATGCCGTCAGCTATTCCAAACTATCATCCATATTACAGTTCGGCGATGTCATATTCATCTCAACCACCCCCCTTATTCTTCTACTCCGGCGGATAATGAAACTGTTTCGGACTCTTGAGCAATTCAATTTCCCGGATTTTCTACACAAATGGCTCTTGGTGGTATACGTGGCGTTAATGAAGCCACTCCAAGTGCAGACGATTCAACCTCTGCTCCCCGGAAATTAAGTTTGTGAGTTGAGCCTATTGTACTAATTAAGTTATGTGTGTTTTATTAGTTGTGATGTGTGCTTATTAATGTATTGTACTGCATTTTAAGTTTTTGTAATTTTATCTGTTTTAATAATGACTCTCTATATTTCTCGTCTTTATGAAAAATAATTTTTTTAATAAGAATTTAAATTAAGAAAGAAAACAAAAATTATTTAACTCTTAATTATTTTAATTTAATTTCAATTAATGAAATAAAAATGGTGGGGTAGGGTGTTGAATCTTATTAAACAAACCATTGTAGAGTATTAAATTTTAGTGGATGTTGAATTATTAGGTGGAAGAGAGATGAGAGGATGTGGAAAAGAGAGGAGAGGATGTGGAAGAGAGAGAGAGATGATGTGGAGGGTGTTGATTGTTAAAACCATTGTGGATAGACTTACTTCTCGATTAAGGATTTGACGGTTGATTGCGTGAATGATATGCTAAGAATACACATACAAAAAGGTTAAAAATGTAAGAAATATTTACCAAAAAATTTGAATAAAATTGAAAGTAAAGTAAACTTACTGGGGGTCCGTAAATGTATTTAGAGCCGCTGTCTATCAAGGCTTTGTCACAGTATTGTGCTACAAAATTAAAAAATGAATGTAAAAGCTATGCTAAAAACAAATAATTTTTAAGTAACAAAATATTAAAACGTAATTACCTAGGTGCCACGCAACGGAAACCGAATACATATGGATCATCCACCTATAAGCATTGGCGACGAGACTATAGTAACGATGTTCACCGTTGAAATGACTCCGATTATCCCCTCCGAATATTATCCGATCACCATCATTATCGCTAACATGATAGTTTCGCAGATAAAGCAAAAATACATTCATTCGTAAACCTTGATTCATCAACGTCATCCTAAAATACAAATCAATTAATGATACCAATTGCTACATTGTTGTAGTAATACATTACTTAATAATTTACTTATTTGTTTTAAAATGGTAATTATTAATTAAAAACAAAAGAACAACAAAAAATTTACCAAAGAGGTTCAGCACTGGGTCCAAAAGTTGGAGCAGGGAGAAGATTGGCTGGAATGGGTAATCCCAGTCCCACAAATCCATCAGGTTGCTGCTCAAAGTAATAATCAGACGGGTCGGTGTCAGTATAGATGAAGAATTCGCAGGCACCGACTTGATAAGGAGGATATCCTAACATGATGTTCTTCGTTCTTCTCCTTCCAAGTAGAGCTGTATTCCTTCCAAGTAGAACTGTATTTTCATTTTGTAGTATGACTGCGCCTTGGGTTCCTAATATAGAGCAACATTTTTTTTTTTTTTTTTTAGATGGAAAAGAGAACAAAAAGTTTATGGAAATGAAAAATAATGAGACCTGGTTCTGGGTTGAAAGTGGGTGAGAAATGATACGCTCTATCTATAATCCAAATATCAGAAGGGATGCTTGTGTCGAATGAGACACTTAATACTTGATCACCAACTCCTAAACTTCCAACATACATATGGTTGTTTATGTTCCTAAGACGTACAATAAGTGGCTCCATTTTCTTTAGATCTGCTACAAAACCAAATAAAATAAACAAATAAGTAATAACCCATCAATGTTTTCGCAAAAGGGAAGAAGTTTCTTCAGATAGATATGATAGAATATCAAATAACTAATAAGTTTTTTCAGATCTGCAGAAAACACTCATACCCAAAAATAAAAAAAATAAAGCAAATAACGAGTAAGTTTCTTCAGATGGATATGACAGAAAACCAAATGTACAGAGACGAGAAGGTTTTTCAGATATGACAGAAAACACCCATACCCAGAAGAAAAAAACTAAAGCATCATACATGGATGCTACTGAGTGAGAAGAAAACATTATCCCGCAAAGGATGAATCAAAAGATGTAGAAGATTAGGAGGATCGTAGATGGAAACATTGTGAATCTTACCTATAGAAGAGAAGAAGAGAGTTAATACGAAGATTCTTCAGCTGCAAAGACACATCCACGGATTTTCTGAGACAAGAAAAATGTAGAAAAATTTGTGAGAGAGAAAGTGCAGGAAAATGGAGAAGAAGCGAGACAATTGGAGGAAAAATGTACCTCACTTTTTTTTGTCCTCTTTCTCTTAGGTTCTGAATGGAGAAAGCGGATCAGGCGGTGCGGATCAAGTGGTTTAAGCGGATCATGCAGATCAAGTGCGGATCAGGCGGATCAAGTGCGGATCAGGCGGAACAAGTGCGGATCAAGCAAATCCAGCGGTTCAAAATATATTGTTGAATGGTAAAAACGGATAACAAGCGGTCCAAAATATTATACATAATTATATTAATTTAAATTAAATTAAAAATTGTTATTATATTTAGAATATAATTATATGAATAATGTACATATTTGTTGTAGCTGGAATTACAACAGTCAAAATTTGTAAATATGAATAATCGGAGAACTTTGACTTAACTTTAATAACAAAAGAATCGGATGGCTTTTTAAAATTTAATATTTTAAAATTATGTACAAAAAATATTTTATCTATACAAAAATATATAATATTATTGTATAAAGATTATTTTATATACCATAAATTATGTAATTTATATTACAAAAATTATAAATAATGATTTTAAAGAGAATTGCATCATTTTAGGATGGAACACTTCAAAATGGGTGTGTAGCAAGATTTGCATGTGGTTCATACTTTTTCTTCAAAGATTTAGACCGCAAGTGGTTCAATATGGTTTTTTATTATTTAATAATAAATATTTGTGGTTCATTTTTTTTAACGTGAATGGCAAATGTGTAGCGTGCGGTTTGCTCCGTCTTTGAACCGCCTTTGAACTGTTGCTCCATTCAAAGCCTTAGGCTCCGAATGGAGAAAGCGGATCAAGCGATGCGGATCAAGCGGTTCAAGCGGATCATGCGGAACAAGTGCGGATCAGGCGGAACAAGTGTGGATAAAGCTGATCCAGCGGTCCAAAATATAATGTTGAATGGTGAAAGCAGATAACAAGCGGTCCAAAATATTGTACATATTTATAATAATTTAAATTAAATTTAAAAATTCTATTATATTTAGAATATAATTTTATGAATAATGCAAACAAAATCGTTTCTAATTTTAGAAATAACAAAGGGATAAAAAATATTTACTTTAAAATTATAAATTATGTCAAATGGGAGGATATAAACTTTTTAAATGTGGTATAAAAAATAAAATGAGAATCATAAAGTAAGAGAGAAGAGAATCAATAATTAATTAGTTTCAAGAACTAATAAACAAATAAAAAAAATCTCTAGTCAATAATTGTTTTTTGAAGTGTGGTAGTGGATGAAATACTCCATTATTTTAGTGTGTTTAATCTAGACTTGAGCAAAATACTTAGAACCAAACCGGAACCGGAACAAATTAGGAGGTACCGAACTAAACTGAAACTTACAAAATACCCGAACAGATCCTAAATTCCTATATCCGAATAACCGAAACTGAACCGAATGAGTACCCAAAATATCTGAAGTATACCCAAAATATTAATTATATTTAGACTTGATGTAAACCAAATACTCAAAATTACAATTATAAACCCGAAGATATTAGTTATTTTTGGGTATATTGGGTATTTCATGTATATTTTTGATACTATGAATATATTTTCGGGTGTTTTCTGGATTTTTTGGATATTTTAGGGTACAAACCGAACCGTACCCAAAACTTTTTTGGTTCTTCAATCTCTCATTATTTTGGTTAATGATCAAATTTTGGAGCACAAACTTAAAATATAAAATAAAATATCCTCCTAACGGAACATATTTTGGTGACGTATATAATTGTTTTTAAAGATTTTTTAAAACTAAAAAAAATATACATTGTAAAATAATTTTGTATTATGTAAATTCTAAATTACCCAAACATGTAATTTGGAGAATTCAAATGATATCCAAACCACTTTTATACTTATTTAAAATACATTATCTAAAATGTGTAATTATTATAGCAAATACATTACAAAAAAAATTTGGATCGGTAAAAGTTAGAATCCAGTCAAAGAATAATGTTAGAAATCAATTGTATTAGTTAATACAACTAATCTGTACAAAAACAAATTAATTGTTTTAGAATTAAAAAAATAATAAAAATTACCATTCGTACTTGGAACGCTCTATTCACCTAGCATAATTACTGTTCAACTCATGCTTTTAAACCACTTACGGTTCAAAATCTAGATTTATATTTTTTTATTATATTTTTTAGATGTGAATTACTTTTTATGATTAAATGATTAATGGAACATGTGTTACGGTTCGTTTGCTTCTACGTGAGATCCACCTCTCATCTGCTCTTCCATTCACAGTCTAAATCCTCTTATTTTAGAAAAAGACTTCTCTACCTCTGTTCTTTAAAAATCTTTATTACATTCAAAAGTGATGAAATAAAAAATGACATATTAGATTCACCACTGCATTTATCCTATTAAGCAAATTAAGTTGACCTCGAATCACTATACGTAGTTAAAAATGATGTTCAAATGAAGATATATATCGTTTATTTTCCTTGGTGCGTGTCTATAACCATATAAAATGCTAGGAAAATTAAATGTCTTAACATTCTAAACCATAAAAAATGCTACACTAAACTTTTCTAATTAAATTCTTTGAGAGACTACAGAAATATTTAATAAACAAAAAAAAAAAATTAACTAGATCAAAGTGCAAACGCCAATAGCCAACTGGCCCAACTCCATGTCGATGAGGTTTTTTTCCCCACGGTTCATGTATTTAGCTTAAGGTTAGCGAGTTGCATGATATTGATCGGAGAAATATCGGAGGTGTCGCCTGAGAGAAGACGCCGGGCGATGATGACGTTAGCAGCTTCCGAAGGATGGTAAGGATCCCAAAATACGTATTTGGAACGGTCCATACATACTTTTGAAGATGGGCCACATGGAATCATCCCACCTACTTTCCCTACTAACGAGCAACACGGAATCTTCTCACTCTCAAAACCTACAAAAATATATACGTTGAAATTTTGAAAAAAAAATACCATAACATTGTTACGAGAATGCTTAATTAAAATTTACGCACCGTAAGATGAATAATTCTGGATAATATCATTAACGATGCGAAAAACGTCAGCGTAGACGAATCTTGAACCTTGTAGATTAGCATTTAAATCCTCTACGACGGTTCTAAGCTGGAGATTGTACATTTGTGCAACCTCATTTGGTTCGACCGAACATTCATTTCCAGCCGTCGGATCAGACTCTCTCTCGAACGGTATGCAACCAACGGGACCCAAACTGATCACCACAATTTTCCTCGCACCCAATTGGTACAATCTCTACAAAATCCCAAAACCATATACTAATTAGTTTGATCAACCGGTTATTTTTGGGTTGGTGTTGGTTTAGGGTTTAGAGAGAGGAGATTAACGGTGAGTTGTAATCGGAATCTTGAGATCATTGTATCAACGAAGACTTCCGGAGGTACGACTTTCTGTTCAACGGTTGAGACGACCGGAGTGAAATAATTGTTGATTAGATCATTAGAACCCGTCGTAACCGAGAAAATTGCTGACCGGAATAATTTAGCCGCCGCGGATTCACCGATCCAATAAATTATTTCTTGTCTTGTGGTTGCAAAGTTGTCTAGTTGTGCATCCACATTTATCCGCTCGCCCTGTAATGAATTCTTGTAAATAAAAAATAAATGTGTGAAAATAAGAAATTTTAATGAAATATGCTTACAAATATTTTCCCGGTGGCATTGAGGATTCCACTTCCGCCGGAAGCATAATTGACGCCGTTGAGAATGAGGGAACCACTTGTTGTGGGTGCTAAGTACGGTGGAGTTAATTCATCGGAGCCTAATGCCTGCACTGCGGTTTTTTGCGTTTGTTTTGATCAAATTCGAACCGTAAAAGAAAATAATTAACCAGAATTTGGTTTTACGAAGGATGAACAGTTCCAAAATGTCAGAATTTTAAAATAATTAACCAGAGTGTCATAACATAAAAGGTCTACATATGATCGTAAGCAACCCGAATTAAACCGTTGGATGCACTTTCAATATGTTTTAACTTCTTACGTGCATATAGCGTTTTTGTTTGTGTTAAATGAAGTCAGTATAGACGTTTCACATTAAACACGATAATTATTATTACAGCTTTAACTTTGCATGGAAACTTGGTTATATTTGTTAAAAAAAAACATTGTGTAAGACAGTTAATAATTACTTACATACGATATCGACGATTGTTCTTCCGTTTGTAAATCTTCCAGTAGCCGATCCAAAATCGATTCCATTAGGATCATAATTAGCCTTTGACAATGTGGCTAAATAGTTGTTGTTTCCGGCATCCACCAATGAATCTCCGAACACAAAACTTGCCGGATTTTTTTCCTCGGCAAAACACACCTCAGAGAAAAAGAAGAAGATCGATAAAGCTATAACTTGGCAAAGAAAACCAAGCAACGACATTATTGGTATTTTCAGTTTTAAATTGGACTCTTTTTTGTGAAGAACATAAGACGAATGATAATAGTATTTTCTAAGAGAAAAAAGATTGAATGAGAGAGATGAGTATGAAATTGAAGTTAAAGAAGGAAGGGTTTATATAAGGCTTTATTATTCTGTTGTTCCCATAACAATTTGAGAATGGCACAGAACCAAATAACTGTTAGTTTGATTCAGAGCTTTAAAATTCAAAGGTCATTGACCAATAACGAAATGTATAATTATATATGTCCACTGTTTAAAAAAAAAAGAGTCAGAGTCAGAAAAAGTTGGCCGGTTAAGTATTAATGCCTACAAAGGCTACATCATGACTGTAATATTAAAAAAGTTGTAGAATAATTTTAGGTTTTATTGGATTAATCTATGAAAAATTGTGTACATATCAACAGTGTCCGGTTCAATTTGGACTGAGAATGAACAACTGAATCATATAAAGAACATTTGAGTTCATCAAGCCTGGTTTTAGTCATCTGAAATTCTTGTAACCAAGCCATGTCTTATCCGGATAAAATGCCAGTTCATGTCACGGCGAAGAACTAATCGATTTGTGTTTGATACGATAAAAAACCCCATGGATCTAATGAAAATATATATACAATATATGGTACATAGAATGAAACATATAGCATCAAACAGATTGTTCAATATATGAGGTTTTTCATTATACTCCACGAGTTTTTGTTTTCTTCTTCTGATCTCTACTCCACAAGATTCTTAATTCATAGTAGTTAATTAGAAGAAATTATTCATAATTACCCAATCAATTTTTTATAGATAAAAAGTCTCAATGAATTTATCCACCACCCTTGCATGTTACTTTAAATATACACAAAACCCATGCTGTTAATAATGAAAAGAACGTGGGGATTTTTGTTTATTGTTCTTGCGACAGTAGAGAAGTTAATGTTGTACTCTGCAAGACTGCAGTGCAACTTCCACCAAACTCAAGCCACATAATAAAAAATAGCAACCCAACATTTTTTTATATATAAAAAAAGATGAATTAAAGCTTTGTGAGAAATTAAATGTTATCTCTGGGTAATACAATATGTTGTTTAAAAATATGTAAATAGTACTTAAATAGAGTACAAAAAATGAAGCAAGCGGTTGTTTCTTAAATAACTCAACTTATTTTCTTTTGCCGAAAAATTAACTCATCTTGTTGTCAAGAAACTATTAAATGTTTCATGATATAGTCGAGTAAACGTGTGATTGAATCACAGACGCTCCAATGGAACATTTTTACTAGTATTATATTTGTTGTCAACGCTCCAATGGAACACTGTAGGTTCAATTGTAGAGGTAAAAACTCAAACAGTTGACATGGTAGATAGAACGATTTTTTTATATCTAATGATCTTGTCAGGATGTGATATTCGTGATTAAATAAAATGTTGGGTGAAATGAGCAAAATATGTACTTTTAGCAACAACAACAAAAAAAAAAGAGCAAAATACTCAAAGTATGAGAACTGTACGAAATCTGAAACCATTAGAAAAACCAGTTCTTAGCCGATGAACACAATTCAGACCGGTTCAATTCGGTTTACATTGGTTTTACTCTTCTCGTTATCACGGTTTGAATGCAATAGATTACACAACTCTTTCTTCAGTCCTGTAAAATGTTTGGTGGTACTAACAGATGGAATAGTTTCTGGTGGTAAATACGTCTTGACTTTCACATACTCTCCCTGCATCGATCAGTATCAAACATGAGCCTAATTATATATTACATAAAGCAAATGTAACTCTTTTCTAAATTGCAATTATTTCCAATAAAATACCATTGGATTATGGTTATCTTACCCATAACTGTAGTTTATTTTTTGAAGTCTTCAAATGTGTGATGTATGGTGACGAAAATGTGATATATGGTTCTGGTTTTAAATATATTACCTGTTACTTAGCAATGATTGAGAATTCTTACATACTGAATCCTTTACCTTGGTTCTGTATTATGGGAGCTTATAAATGTAAAATAGATGATGTATAGATCCATGGTTATATCTCAGTTAAGTTCGAGCTTAGAGTCCTTGAATCATCATGTCTCATATATAGGATTCGTGCGTGGATTATCAATTGAAGAATTGGGGATAAATGTTTCCAAAGATTCCACAATTGGAATAGACATCTTATGGAAAAATCTGTAACTCAGACTCTTAGAGGACAACGAGGTTCCGTGCTTAAACTCTGTGATCTCATTGTAGATCTAGTCAAATGGTTTTGAGTTTGAAATCCATTAGCTTTACCTGTTGAGATTTTCTTGGAAGAGGATATATACTATTTAATGTAGGAATAGCCTCTAACTGGTGTTCTTCTTGTGGTGCAAGTTGTGAGTGAATTTGTGGGAGAATTAATTTGTAGGATGTTGAGATGAGGAAGAAGAAGAGCGAATGATATAGAGAGGTGTACATCATCTGCAATTCCTATTACGGCAGTTGCGGTTTAGTTCGAGTCTCTCTTGGTGAGTGGTTTTGATCATTAGGTCGAAAGACGATCAGGAAAATTGCCTTGTTTGATGATTCTGTTGAGAAATTTTCTTGATTATGATTAGGTTGTATAGGGAACACCATATCATTATTCATTATTCATTACTCAGTGGGGAGACATTACAAAACTCTTGATTTTTCTCTGTATTATTTTAAGATTGGGAAAGTTTTTTAAAGCTTAATTCTTGGTTATACTTTAAAAAAAAAAAAAAAAAAAGATATTGTGAATCATTGTAGGATCATGATGAACCTATGAAAGCATATGTGAGACGTCAAGTTGCAACAAACAAGAGGAGAAACTGCTGAGCTTGCACAAGCGAGTAAAGAGAAGATGATAGTCAGTTAGATCAGTGTTACTTACAGTAGAATACTTGTGTAAAAATAGTAGCGTTGTATTCAGGTTTGTTTAGCTTTCTGACTGTAGAAGTTGGCATGTACGAGTGAGTCTGCACACTTGGTAATCAAGCAGTACACATTGTTCCTTTGTGTTCATCAATAAGAAGGAGACTTTGTATCTCTGTTCTCATCAGATAGTTTGGCTAAAACTTGTTACCCCCAAATTCAAAGTTTGTACATTAGTTGGGAAATTCTTGGCTCTTCTTTGCTCACTTTTGTGTCATGTGTTGTGCAAAACAAACAGTGGTTATGGGTTTCGTAAGCTTAAAGATGAGTAACCCTTGAGACAACCAGAGCTGAGCTTGGTCTGGTAGAGACAAGATTTGTCGAGCTATTTAATATGATTCCAAGATCTTGAGTGCTCAACAAGTCTGGTAGTTGTGCAGTTGAAATGTTTTCCGCCTCTTCAAGGTTGGTTTGTTCATCTTTTATCAATTTTCAGATCACAGTTTTACCTGAGCTAAGCCAAACACAGTTTCTGTTATTTTGTTTTTTGGTTACTCTTTACTCTCCACATGGGTTCCTCAATAAACTTCTTGGAGTTTGAGAGTCAAATCTCTGAGTCCAAGATATATTCTTAACTTTTAAGCTGTTGTCTTGTGTGGGATCTTGATAGATCAAACCTTTCAAATTACCCATCACATGTCTGATTTTGGGGGTTTACTGTGTCAAGACAAACACTCTGTCTCAGGAAAAGGGTTTGATCTCAAATCAGAAATCACCAACTGGGCCTTTGACAATTCAAGCCCAAAACAAAACAAGAAAAAGTTGGACCTGCAGAAGAAGACAAGGCCCACATCAGCTTCTCCTCCACCTCTGGTCAACGACGGAAACAGAGCACACACAGTACGTGATGCTTGTACGAAGACTACAGCTCAGCAAATCCATCTTTCAAACCGTTACACAGTGCTCCAATCATTGGAGGACGCTGACAGATGTAGTTAAGAATAAACCCATCTTTCAAACCGTTACACAGTGCTCAAATCCATCTTTTAGTACCTTTCCTATTTAAAGACGTGATGTAATCGGTTTTATGTAAGCAATGTTTTGAGAAATAAAGTTCATCTTTTTCAAAGCTTCAAAGCTTCCTTTTTTTTCCTGAGACAGAGTGTTTGTCTTGACATACTATTGGAACAAGTTGGTGTTTGAACCAGTATCTTACTCCACAATCTCAATTTGTTGGATTGTTAAGCCTCAAGAATTATAGATCCATGGTTCATATCTCAGTTAAGCAATTCATTGGTGCATAAATAAATACGGCAAAATAATATTCATAAACTTGAGACAAACATAACAAATCAAGGCTAATCTTCCCTTGTCTCGACTGCTAACAGCCACAATACATAAAAACAAAATAAACAAAACACTAAAACACAATCCAAAACAACAACAAAAAAACAACAACAGAAACATAACACAGAAGCAGAATCTAGTAACATTCATTTGGTGGTTCAAGGGTTTTGTTGTACTGGTAATACGTAGTGCGTCTTCAAGGCGTTGAGGAGTGCAATGGTGTTGGGATTCTCAGAGTTAATAACGACCAGCAGCAAGAAAGATTTGGGGGTTTTCGAGTTCGCCGTTCGTCATAGCGTTGAGCATAATGGCAATGACCTCGTGGGGTGGAGGTTCGTTCACATCCTCAGTAAATAACGTACTCAACAATGGGATAAGACCAGCAAGACCACACATCACCATAAAACCAATGCTTATTTTTTTCAAACATAGTGAAAAACAAAGCCCAAATAGCTACGTAGAGACAAGCAATGGAAATTTCATCGAATATTCTCACACTTTGTATTTAGGCCTAACTGCAGCATCAAGGGCAGAGAGAGAGGCAAATATCATACCAGCCCATCCAGCAGCATTCCATGCGGTTTTGTGCTTGTCGGCTTTGACGTACGTAGTCATTCACATCAAGATTGAAATAAAGTAAAAGAATTCCAAGAATCCTAAATGCAAGATCCCTCATCATGGTAGACACTGTGGTGTACTCATTATTGGTGTAACACCCAATCAAGAATGTGAAACCAAATCCCATCTCAAAGATAATAAAGAAAAAACAGAGTCTCAAGCTTTTATTTGGTAATACTCTTCGTGAATGGGTTTTTGATACTCTGAGTGGGTCATTTTATACACCCATCCGAACAATCTGAAAGCTTAGACAGTTGTGCCTATGAGAAAAAACAAATTTGAATCTTTGTACCATCGGCATTGTAATACGTCTCCGACGTATTCAGACGCGCAGAGAAGTGTCTTTTGTTTATTATAATATACTAGATGATTACCCGCTTTAATTCATATACGTTTTTAGTATTACATTTCATCCAATATTCATTCGTGCAAAGTTTGAACATGACATTTTTAACATATTTTTCTTCCATGATCAATTTAAAATATGTGATTTAGATTTATGCAATTTCTTATCTAATCTATAAACTCTTTAAACAAATTGAAAAATCTCCAAATGAGGAATTGATGAAAAATATTCAATAGCTTCGATTTTATGATTTCTAGCAAAAAAAATCCGACTCCGAATACAAAAAAATATTCAATAGCTTCTTCATACGCGCAAGTTTTTTAATATTTTGTTATGGAAAAAATCTATTTCTATATGAATTTCATAAATACAAAATATTTCCTACATAGTGTATTACTTCGTAAATATAACAATTAAGTATTTTTTTTCTATGAGAAATACTTTATATAATAAATTATATCAAAATTTAGTTTATGTTGTAAATTAATTTCTAATACTACGCTGATTTTGGGAAAATTATATCACCTTATAGACATTGATATTTGATTTTGTAAAATGAAGAAGAAAGTCAGATAGATTGAACATAATCCAAGAAATTTAGTTTTTTTTGGATTTGCAAGATTAACAATATAATCATCATCTCTCTCTCATCTTGCTATATGTGTTTCTTGTTCTTGGTAGGGATTTAAAAGAGTGAAAGGAACTGAGCACTTGGAATTTGACATAATTAAGGAATATTTTCTATATCTTGCTATATGTGTTTCTTGTTCATGGTAGGCGTTGCTTTCGGGGAGATCATTTTCTTCCGCCGAGTTTGTTTCTGGGGAAATTATTTGTTTCGGCGGATTTGTATTGTATGGTGTGTTTTTAATAAAATTTTCAGATGACAAAAAAAAAGAGTAAAATTTCTGGATTTGCCACTGCACGATTACATTACATATACATACATTAATTGTGTTGTTTATGTTACACGTAAGCATGGAAAACTCTTGTGTATATCTTTAATTCATTTTCCATCTAAACGTAGTTTTCGATAAACCTAAAAGTTTGTTTTTTTAATGATTTCGCAGCCTAATGCTGAGACCGAAAATAATATCACACCATTGTTATCTGCAGTGGCAGCTGGTTCTCTGGCATGCTTAGAGTTGTTGGTCAAGGTTTGAGATGTTCCTGATGTCTAGTGTCGTCTTATTTCGTTGCTATACATCTTAAATCCGAACTAACAAAGAAAAAAAAACTTCTTTTTCGTAATTATAGGCAGGTGCCAAAGCTAATGTTTTTGCTGGTGGTGCGACTCCGTTGCACATTACTGCTGATATTGGAGATCTCGAGTTAATTAACTGTTTACTTAAAGCTGGGGCTGATCCGAATCAGAAAGACGAGTTAAACCCCAACTTGGAAATCAGTTCATTAGCAAAAAAAAAAAAAATCGTTTGTTCATTTGATCCGATATGAAGAAAGTGTCTCTCATGACTTGCTAATTTCAACTGGAAACTCTGTGATTTGCAGGAAGGAAATAGGGCATTAGAAGTTGCAGCTGCAAGAGAGAACATAAAGGTTGTTGAGATCCTCTTCCCGTTGACAGCAAAACCCGAATCTGTTTCAGATTGGACAGTAGATAAAATTCTCGCTTACATGGAATCAAACAAAGAACTGGTATTACATCTCTCTTGGTTTTCCTCTCGAACATTGCTGACATTTCTTGTCTGAGAGAAGCTAATATTTTCAGGAACAAGAGGAAAACTCAAGCAAGGCAATATCTGGAGAGATTGGGATCAAGAAATATCTTCCTGAGGTACTTCATATTTTGATCAATATGCATTTCTCTTGCATCAAATTTTCTAAAGCTTACCGTTACAAACTTCCACAGGTCTCCCCAGAAGCAAAGGCGAAAGCCGCAGAAGCAAAAGCAAGAGGACAAGACGCTTTCCACTGAAAGGATTTCCAGTTGGCCATTGACGCGTACACACAAGTATTCAACACTAAAACTCCTTCTAAAATCAAAGAAAGATTCTTGATTTATGTCCATTAATTTTGTGATTTTGTGGCATTTTCTTTGAAAAAAGGCAATTGATTTTGACCCGACGGATCATACCTTATTCTCAAACCGAAGCCTCTGCTGGTTGCGGTTAGGACAAGCTAAGCATGCCTTATCCGATGCTAAAGCCTGCCGAGAACTAAAACCCGATTGGCCTAAAGGTTGTTTCAGAGAAGGCGCTGCTCTTCGTTTGCTACAAGTAAGAACCCTCTCGATTCCATTAAAAATCTATATGACTTTTGAACATTGAAACCGTATAATTCACTGATTTATCGTTGAATCTCCAGCGATTTGATGAGGCAGCCAATGCTTTTTACGAGGGAGTATTGCTTAGCCCTGAAAGCAAAGAGCTCGTCGATGCTTTCATGTTTTTTTTAAACAGCCTTGTGATGTTTGATTTTTATCGGTTTTGCAAGATAACTGATGTGTTTTTCTCTTCTTCTTCTTCTACAGAGAAGCCGTAGATGCCGGAAGGAAGTTTCACGGCAAGGACAAGATTAAGGCCAAATCATAAGATCTTGGAGAGGTGGCTCTATTTAGTATATGTGTGAAGTTTTGATCTGCTTCTTACCTTGATCTCTCCCTTATGTAGTTGCCTATTTTTACTTACTGTACCAAAAACTTCATGAACAAAGTTTTGTTTGTGCTTGGATTTGGTAATTTATCCGGATTTACATACAGCTCATATTAAAAACATTGGTTAAAACGGTACTCTGATTTTGGAAATTCTCTTGTATTTTCTTCTTTATCTTTTATCACTTTGAGATTATATTTAATTATTTCATTATATGAAACTTATATGTAAAACAATTGGTAAACAATGAACTCAATAAATAAATGGTCTGATAAGTACTCAGTTGTGATAAACATCAAACAAAAATGAAAAACATAGTGATTAATACAACGGCATACTTATCAGACAAATATCCAAATGAAGAGATCAAATAATTGAGATGGGGTTTATGTTTAATCTGAAAATAATCTCCCATAAAAGATGAAAATATTGTTTACAATATCTCAGACTTTAACCTAAAGTGCCGAAACTTGGCACATTCACACGCAAATACGAAAACTCACAAATTAAAGCTTAACCGAAGCCTAAATACGACTCTTAACCACCGAACCCTAAACAACCGCTGTGACGGGAAACTCCTTTCTTTTTCAGGCTCATCTCCACCGTTGATCTCAACAGATCAAACCTTCAGGTCCTCCTTGTCTTCTAGAATATTCTTCCATCACATTGTTCCTTATAACACAAGGAAACCTTAGGAAAGAAGGATACGGAATCATCTTTGGCCGTGGAACACTGATCACTCTTTGCGCAACAAAAGGATGGTTCAACAGCTCTGCCGCGGTGACTCTATGTGATGGCTGCAACGCCAAGCACCGCTTGAAAAAGTCGTTGGCCACCGGAGATACAAGTTTTGGAAGCCTCCACGTGTAACAGTTTCCCATCTTCTCCGGACAACCTCCAAACATCTAAAGAACCACACATCCTAGAGACCATATATCAAAGGCTGGTCCGATCAGTCGGTTCGGTCCAAAAGATTCTGGCGGCATGTACTGCTTCGTACCGCCAGTTAACGATCTAGAGTCCGTAAAAGGTTCTTTGGATAAACCAAAATCAGCAAGCTGGAGATCCCATGGCTCTCCAATAATGGTAGAAGGGAACACAAGGACGTTTGCTGGCTTGATGTCGCAGTGAACGTAACCGTGTGAGTGAAGCGCGTCGAGTCCTTGTAGGATCATATGAGCGGCACGGCCGATCACATTCTCAGGCATTGGTCTCCCGAGGAACTCGGAGATCATGTTGTGGAGACTACCTTTAGAGGCAAACTCCATGTAGATGTAGCATCGCTCGGGTTTGATCCCAAGGTGAAGAAGAGAGCTTGAGACTTGGACGATACGAGGATGATTGAGGAAACGAAGCATGATCCTAAGCTCTTTCTCGAGGTTCATTAAGTGATTGAGCGAAGATGACTTTTTTGCGTAGAATCGGAAGTTGGAATCCCGTTTGAGAGAGACAGAGCCAAAGCTTCCTCGGCCAAGAACAGAGACATGAGTCAACGAAGACTCGTTTACGCTCAAAGGTTCTCTGATAATCTTCTCCATAATCTCTTTTTAGCTAGGGTTTGCTTCGATCTCTACTTTTCTTTTGTTTGACAAATAAGAAAACGAAATCAGGTATGCGTCGATATGATCTCTATTTATAATACCTCATTTAGTCGGTGGTTTCACTCCTAATCTCACTATATCTCTAAAACGCGTGTTTAAGGTGTTGGATTAATTTTTCCTTTTTTCTATAGTCTGATCACTCATTTTATTTATCATATCTTCACTTTCCTTTTTCTATTCCTTATCATCTAATAGATTTCCTTCGTGAGTTTTGAACAATTAGTTTAAACGACTAATCCAGTAATTTTTAACCACTCAAGGGCCAATGAGATCAATATATTTTTCATATTGTATTTTATTGACAAACATTTTAGATATCTACTAAAATTAAAAGGTCAATATGTCGTAATTTATTTAACTAAATGTTTAATTAACTAAAAAATGAACACTTATGAATTGAAAAAAAAAAATTAGAATGCGAGATAATATTAACTCCGCGTCTGGTGACTTTAAATTAGAAATCAAACAATCAAAAACATGAAACATATTATCCGTCATCTGAACTCATTGTGTATAATGAAATACAAAAATATCAAAAATTAAATTAATAAAATTATAATCGGTAAAAATGTCAAAAAAATCCTTAACTTTCAAAAATGGACGGAAATAGCATCAACTCTTCGAGTGACATATTAAATCATCAACTTTTATTGATTTTGCTTTTTAATCACCAACTTTTGTTGACCGAACCAATTTAGTCCCACCTCTAAGTGGTTTGACAGAACGATTTAACGGGGTTAAATCTCTGTTCAAAAACTCGGTTCAAAGAAACGACGTCGTTTTATTTTTTTCCAAAATTACAAAAAAATACCAAAAAAATCCTCAACTTTCAAATTTCGACCAAATAAAGCCCTAATTTTTCATATTCGAATACAAAAAATCCCCAACTTTTCATCTGCTAAAAGTAAAAGAGAAATTCATAAAATTTGTATGTTTCTAATGTTTATGATCTACTACCATTTCACGCTAATCATATGAAATTTACTAACATTTCATTGTGTTGTCTAATTTGTGTTATTTAAAACTTTTCATACTAATCATATAAATTTATAACAATCAAATTATTGATATATTACAACTCTTTTATAAAATAAATGAATAAATTATATAAAATATGCTTTAAAAATGGGAATAAGTAATTTCTGTTTTTCTAAAATTTTAGCATGTTAAAAATATAATTAAATTTCACAAAATTTAATGAATTTCTCCTTTGATTTTCAAAAATCTTTCAAAATAGATTTACGTGAAGAAAAAAAAATCTTTTATATATTATTTACAAAATAATTATGAATTTTTCCTTTAATTTAAAAAAATCTTTCAAAATAGATTTATGCGAAAAATAAAAATTGTATTTCTTATTTATTAAAATCAATTGAGTTCTAGGTTTTGATGATTAAGTGTTGAATTTATGGAGCAGATCTCGTTCGCTGCGAAGGAGATCGATGTAATGGAATGGAAAGGAGATATACTCGTCGTTGGCAAAGAATGAGAACTCAAAGTTTGAGAATCCGATATACTCGTTTTTTTTTATGGGTCGTACGCAGTGGCATATCTAGAAAATATAATCACTGGGGGCAAAAATATAACAGAATAAATAAATAAAAATTGCAATGTGGACTTTTGGGTTTAAACCAGAAAAAAAACAAATTATTTGGGAGCATTTTTTGGGTTTTTAGTGGTGACATAATTTATTTTTTTAAAACAAGTACTAATAAAAAAAATTTTAGGGGTGGCAATCCGCCCATTGTCGTACGTAGTAAAAGGAATTAGTGTAAAATGTATGGTGCTGCCCAGGATCGAACTGGAGACCTTTTGCGTGTAAGGTCATATAATGCTATTGATGATTAAATACAATCTAAATCATCCGATTGGAGCACATACTTAATATCTTACAAGGATTGGTCATTATATGATACTTTATAGTAAAATAAATCATATTTACAACTGAATTTTATTTCATTTTTTTCCCTGGTGCGTGTATATAATAATCATATAAAATGCTAAGAAAATATAATGTCTTAACATTGTAAAGCCAGCTACGCTAAACTTTTCTAAATTCTTTGGGAGATTACACAAATGTTTAAATAAACAAAAAAAAATAACTAGATCAAAATGCAAACGCCAATATCCAACCGGTCCAACACCATGTAGATCCACGATTCATGATTTTAGCTTAAGGTTAGCGAGTTGCCGGATATTTATCGGGAAAATATCGGAGGTGTCGCCGGAGAGGAGACGCCGGACGATGATGACGTTGTGGTTGCGAAGTTGTCTAGTTGTGCATCCACATTTATCCGCTCGCCCTGTAAATAATTCTTGTAAAAATAAGAAATTTTAATGAAATCTGCTTACAAATAATTTTCCGGTAGAATTGAGGATTCCACTTCCGCCGGAAGCATAATTGACGCCGTTGAGAATGAGGGATCCGCTAGTTGTGGGCCTTGTGGGTGCTAAGTACGGTGGAGTTAATTCCTCGGAGCCCAATGCCTCAACTGCGGTTTTTCAATTTTCCGGTTTAGCATTTGTCTTGATCGAATTCGAACCGTAAAAGCAATTAACCAAACTTTGGTTTCTGTAATTTTGGTTTTAATAGGGACGGACCGGTCCAAAATATAAGAATTTTAAAACAAACGCAACTACGCAAGTGTCATAACCGGTCTTGTATATTTTTTTTTAATCTAAAACCGGTCTAGATTTGGACGTAAGCAAACCGAATATTACCGAACAAACCATTAGAAGCACTTTCGCTTTTGTTGTATAAGTTCTTAACATTGGAAGTCAAAGTCAATATAAAGTTTTCTCATTAAATACAATATTTATGATTACGGCTTTAACTTTGCATGGAAACTTGGGTATATTAGTTATAGATAATTCGTATAAGACAGTTAATAATTACTTACATACGATATCGACGATTGTTCTTCCGTTGGTGAATCTTCCCGTAGCCGATCCAAAATCGATTCCATTAGGATCATAATTAGCCTTTGACAATGTGGCTAAATAGTTGTTGTTTCCGGCATCCACCAATGAATCTCCGAACACAAAACTTGCCGGATTTTTTTCCTCGGAAAAACACACCTCAGAGAAGAAGAAAAAGAAGAAGATCATCGATAATGCTACAACTTGGCAAAGAAAACCAAGCAACGACATTATTGATATTTTCAGTTTTAAATTGCTTTTCCGTACAAAATATCAGGTAGAAAAATGGGACGAATGATAATATTATCTAAGAGAAAAAAGATTGAATAAGAGAGATGAGTATGAAATTGAATGATCGAAGGAATGGTTTATATAAGGCTATTTATTTTGTTGTTCCCATAACAAATGGGGTCCTTCATTGAGAATGGCACAGAACCAAATAACCGTTAGTTTGACATATATAATTAAAATTCAAAGACATTGACCAATAACGAATTGTGTAATAATTATATATGTCCACTGTTTAAAAAAAAAAAAGTCCGAGTCAGAAAAAGTTGGCCGGTCAAGTGTATTAATGCCTACAAAGGCTACATATTATCGTGCATATTTTCTATTTGAATTTTTTTATTTATTAAAAAAATAAAGAAAATATAAATAAACATTATAAATTTATAACATATTATATATATATGATCTACGGATCATAGCGGATATCCGGTTTTCCTAAACTTAGTATTTGTGATTTGTTTTGTTTTAGACAGATACTACATTTTATTATTTGCTTTGCTTCAAATCTTTACGGATATCCGAATTTTTCGGATCAAATCGAAACAAATACCGGATCGAAACGAATCTAACGGATAATTTTCCCAGCCCTACTATTAAATGTTTCATAATATTGAATCACAGACGCTCCAATGGAACATTTTTACTAGTATTATATTTGTTGTCAACGCTCCAATGGAACACTGTAGGTTCAATTGTAGAGGTAAAATCTCAAACAGTTGACATGGTAGATAGAACAATTGCATAGCGTCAATTTTTTTTATCTAATGATTAAATAAAAATGTTGGGTGAAATGAGCAAAATATATCAAACATTTGGCGGAACGGCAAAAAAACCTTTTCTTTTAAACGGTGGTAACAGAAGACAGATTCACCATTCTGCAAAATATTACAATACATTCTTATAAATTGTTTAAACATTGAAAACTGAAAAAAAAAATGGTTTAAACATCTAATTTTAGTAGTATAACATTGCCATTTGTCAAGAAGTCAACTTAATTTATCGGAAGACTATATGATGGGAGAAAAGGAAATATGTGTGCGTATAACATTGCCATTTGTCAAGAAGTCAACTTAATTTATGTTCTATTTGCTATGCAATTTAGATGTTTGTACCTCTTTTTGGTTAATTTCAGTGGTGGATAATGGGAAGCAATCTTGTGTTCCATGTGTTTGATTTAAATAAAGTATGTTTTTAGTTAAGAAAATGAAGAAGATACAGTAGTAGTATGTTATATTACCATTAGGGAAATTACCCAAAGTATGCGAACTGTACGAAATCTGAAACCAATAAAAAAAAAAAAAAGCCAGTTCTTAGCCGATGAACACAATTCAGACCGGTTCAATTCGGTTTACATTGGTTGTGTTTCGCCGGTTTACTTTTTGTGTTGTTGACTTTGTTAAAGTTCAATCATTCTGTTTTTACTTGCCGTTTTCATGTTCCAGAAACAAATACGCAGCGTCTTAACAGTAGCAAAAACGGAACGCAGTTTACTAGAGACAAAACAATGGCACACTAACCCAGGTTCTTCATTAATCATCATCGTTTCTAAACTCGAATTCTGATCGGAATCGTCGAAAATGGATCTCATCCAGGTGAAGAAGGAATCAGGCGGGATCGCCATCATCACAATCAACCGTCCGAAATCCCTCAATTCGCTTACGAGAGCGATGATGGTTGATCTCGCGCTGGCATTCAAGGAGATGGACGCCGATGAATCGGTCCAGGTCGTGATTTTCACCGGAGCGGGTCGATCTTTCTGCTCCGGCGTCGATTTGACCGCGGCGGAGTCGGTTTTCAAGGGAGACGTGAAGGATCCGGAGACCGACCCGGTAATTCAGATGGAGCGGTTACGAAAACCGATCATCGGAGCAATTAACGGTTTCGCCATCACCGCCGGGTTCGAGCTCGCCTTGGCCTGCGATATTCTTGTCGCCTCCAGAGGAGCCAAGTTCATTGATACTCACGCCAGGTTTCTTTCGACGTCGTTTCATTGT
Source organism: Eutrema yunnanense (assembly GCA_002933935.1). Lineage (NCBI taxonomy): Eukaryota > Viridiplantae > Streptophyta > Magnoliopsida > Brassicales > Brassicaceae > Eutrema > Eutrema yunnanense. Next base: position 163,746 of record PKML01054903.1, read on the forward strand.
TCTCAATTTCATTTCCCGATTTGTAGAAAACTGGTAATTAGGTCAAATGATTCTGCAGATTTAGCTTCGATCATCTAAATCATGTTGTTCTGAAGCTCTGCTCATTCTATTTCTGTGAATCTCTGTGATGATATGAATGTGGAATCCTCTGTTTTTCTTAAGGTTTGGGATATTCCCTTCTTGGGGTCTATCTCAGAAGCTGTCGAGGATCATCGGAGCGAACAAAGCTCGGGAAGTTTCTTTAACCTCGATGCCATTGACAGCTGACGTGGCTGAGAAGCTAGGGTTTGTAAACCATGTGGTTGAAGAAGGAGAAGCCTTGAAGAAAGCCAGAGAAATAGCAGAGGCTATCATCAAGAATGAACAAGGCATGGTTCTTCGGATTAAATCCGTCATCAATGATGGACTCAAGCTTGATCTTGGTCATGCTCTTACACTCGAAAAGGTAAAAAATAACATTTTCGCCATTTTTTAACAATCAATTTTGACCTTTTTTGTTATCAATCCATGATCGAGAGAATCTAAAACTGCACATAACCTCGCAGGAGCGAGCTCACGCGTATTACAATGGGATGACAAAGGAACAGTTTAAGAAGATGCAGGAGTTTATAGCTGGACGTGGATCCAAGAAACCTTCTCCCAAGTTATAGACAATTATTTATGTGGATCTTAAATATTACTTTGTACCATTACCTTAATTGACGGATTGATCAAGTCTTCAATAATATCTCTGTTTGTTTTAGAAGTGTAACGCAAATCAATTAAAGTTGGTTGGGTACTTCAGTTTAGTTTGATATCTCTGTCTCAACAGAAGACATATGTGATATGTCCAGTCTTTTTTTGGTTGGGTACTTCAGCCTTTGCTTTGGTTAACATAGAGCATAGCCTATAATTTTGTTCAAAGACGTTACTGAAACTGCTTAGCCTTTTATGATTTATATCATAATAAGTTTTGAGAAATCGAAGGTGTTCTTGTGGCATCCGACTCATATCAGTTCCGAATTTCCCGTCTCATATCCGTTCCCTTTCTCCTTCCTTTCCCACTCCTAACAAATGTGTTGCAAGGGCTCAGAACACACTGACGTTACTGTATCATTGTAAATCAAAAGACATTGATTTTGGTAACCGGAGTTTGAAATCGGGGTGAGTCGTGGTCGTTTAGTTTTCGGCGTCAAATCTTTGGAAAGACATTGTTTTTTTGTACTTTTGGGTTGCCAAGTGGACAGTATTCGTTCGACATGTATAGAGACAAACGAGATGGTCGCGCCGATAACTGGTGCCAAAAGTGTTTGTGGAAGATAAGACAAACCGGACCTTGTAGGTTTAACGATGTGACTAAGGAGGTTGATCTTTGTTATTCTTATAGTATTGACAAAGACTATAACCAAGAAGAATGCATGAGCTGCAAACATAATATAAAACATATCAAATTTCTATTATTCCAACTTTATCATCTTTCACTCTTTCAGCATTCGATGCTACAAAGATAATACCCCCCAAGTTATTTTATGTCACATTAAAACTGAAACAAAGAGACAATAATACTAACAATAACAGTCCATAGTGTGGTTATACATCCATACATATACATATATATATATACAAGGACAAGGTAAAACCCAGTAGTATCCCTAATAATTCTACTGAGTTGAGGTCTGAACAGCAGCAACAGTAGATACCATTGTGTCCATACCACATATATTATGACGTCCCCTGCAGATTTTGTAGTAACCGTGCTCTCCCCACATCGATCCCCATGAGTTCTTTATGATCCAATAAGGTTTCTCCTTAAGACGGATTGGTGCATAGCCCGATGAACCAAACCCAACCAAGAGCACTCCGTGGTCTTGGCTCTTTGAGCATACATACGGGCACGAGACTCCTCCTATGTATGTTTGCATCCACATTGCATTGATAGCAACTGTTGACCCAGCAAAGACAATGTGTTTAAATCTCTTAATTCTTGAATTTGTACAAAGGAAAAGCGTCTTTTTTTAAGACTTACTAGCTAGAGGACCGTGTTGGACTAGATTTGCAGCGATTTGGTCTTCATCCGCAGAGACAGCGCTGAAATTAGACACCTTTGCAGCGATCATGCTCTTGTCGAACTTGCAGGTGGAATGGTCACGTCCTGTATAAGGATAGTCTGCTTCCTTCATTAGGCCACCAGCTTTGAGAGTGTACTCAAAAGCGTTGTTCATTAGTCCTCCACTGCAACCAGAGTCGCATGAATTGGCTTGTTCTGGATCACACTGCAGGAATATGAAGATTTCAATACCAAACTTAGCTACAAACCACTTTACCAAACCCATCAAATGGAAATCCCAATATTTGAAAAATCCTAATAGAATCAGTTCGATATGCCCATGAGGATCCCAGTCTTGAAGCACTCTAGGAGCTAAAGAACCAAACAAGTGATAATGGAAAGGGAGTAAAAAAAGAAACCTCGTGGTCGCAATCAACGAGCTGCTGCTCACTGAGGCTGACAAGCTCTTTAGTCGCTAGAAAATGTGCTCCTTCAAGAGCTCCTGTCGCGCTAAACGACCAGCATGATCCGCACATACCCTTTTCACATCAAAACACATTCAATATTTGATCATTTACTCTCTACGATCGAAATTCTTCAAAAAGGGAAAAGCATTTCAGAAGCTAATTGTCTAGTTCTGGCAACTGTTGCGGATATCGAGCTAACAGATTTAACCATGAGGTCTTTTCACTGTTTCACATACCTGGTTTTTAACGGGAGTGACGGCTCCTTGTTCACGCCAATCGAAATCCGTCGGGAGGTCGCTAGTCGGAAGGATCGGCGCCTGCTGAGTGTCAGAGGGAAGACGGAACCGCCGTTTCAGTCCTAGATACTTGCGGCGGAACTCCTTCGGAGTAAGATCTGAGAACTGCGTGACGCCGTGAACGGCAGACGGATCCAGAAGCTGGTGACGCCTGGCTCGCTTCAGGTTAGCCTTGAAGACACGGAAACGGTGATCGTGCTCCTCCTGAGTCGCGTAAGTCTTCTCGTACTTGGATTTGAAAAGAGAGAAGTGGTGTTCTGCGTTGAGGAGTTGTTCATTGTTCTCCTCCGGGACGACTTGCCTGATCGGATTATCAACAAAACTGTCGTCCACCTCGCCGGAGATGGCGATCAATAAAGTGGCTGCGATGAGGAGGAAGAAGACCACACGATCCATTATTTTGTTTTTGCTTCCAAGAGATAAGGAAGGAGAGACTTTGGGACAAGAGAATAATAAAACCTGTTACGAGCTTGTTAAAAGGAGTGAGAGGATACACGTGGTGTGTGGTAATTGGTTGTATCGTTTGATATTTCTTGGGGAAAGCGACGACATGAGAAGTGACACGTTGCTTGTTGCTTCTAATATCTTCGTAAGCGATGACGATTGTAATTTTCAGCAAAACTTGAGGGTAAATTAGTAATTAGCATTAACTCTCCAATTCTTTCTCCCTCTTCCGTAGCGACTCTCTCCAGTCCAGTCCAGTCCAAATCGGAGGTGAGCGAAATCTCCGGTTGTTTTCAGTCATGGAGTTGAGATCGGGTTCACGATCGACTTCGTTTGCTTCTCTCATCTTCGTCGCGTTTCTCTCGGCTTTAAGCGGACTCGTTTCCCGGACCGAGTCGGCTCAGCAACCTTTCCGCCGCGACCCGGGTCATCCTCACTGGCATCACAGCGCCTTCCTCGACGTACGGGAGAGCGTGCGATCCGATGTTCGCCGCATGCTTCACTCCCGTGCCGAGGTAAACCCCCACCTACAATTATGTGAATTATCATCAGAAGATATCGCCATGTAATTGGATTTGTTGAGCCAGTGAAGTGAAATTAAATGCCCTCAGGCTCACGATTGTTTCGTTTTTGTTGCTTTCACGCGTATTGATCATAACTTTGCTCGTGGATATGGTTGTGAATTTTAATACTCAAAAATTATCTGCATCTTTAGGGTGACACATTGAGAATCGAATTTCACATTATGAAACTTGTTTTATTTATGCTCCCCTACTTTTTCTTTCGCAGGTACCGTTTCAGGTTCCTTTGGAAGTGAATATAGTGCTTGTAGGTCTGAATGGAGATGGAGGATACAGGTATTCCGTGGATTCTCAAAAATTGGAGGAGTTCTTAAGAGTTGGTTTCTCGACCCATAGGCCCTCATGCCAAGAGACGGGAGAGCCACTTGATATTGAGCATCGAGTGGTTTATAATATCTTTCCCGTGAGTAATTATAAATCTTATTTCACGATTTTGTATTGTTTCTGCTTCAAGATCCAGTATCGTATGTGTAGGATAATTTTTCATCGCGTTTTGGATTGTTCACAAACTAAGCTATGCAAGTTCTGGGATCTTGTTCTTGCTTGAGCTGTCTGGCGTCTTGCATCTTGAGTCAGATTATTACTGTGCATGTAGTTTTTTTTTGTTCTCAATTGCAAGTCTTAAAGATTTCTGATGCCAAGATTTTCACCTTGTCCACATTGATCTAGTACAACTCAAGTGTTATTCGTTAACTTTTTCGTATTTTAGGTTGGGCAACCTGAATTAATAGCTCTGGAGAAGACAGTGAAAGAAGCCATGGTACCTGCTGGGACTGCACTAGAGGTTTCTGTGATCTTATCATCTCAAATTTAACTATCTCTCATAACAAATTCACATACACACACATGTACATAACTACATATACAAATATGTTGATGAAATGTAAATCTCTTTGCTGTAAAATCTACATCTTAATGTATATGACATTGAGCTGATTTTTTTTTTTTTTTTTCATTTAGGCTAATTTTGGAAGGATTTTACCTGCCTATGACGTAGAGGCAACAAAAGTTGAGTCCGCATTTAACAGGCTTTACACTTTTGTATTTGATATGGACGTGGGAGCTGGATCAGCAGGAACGGCAGATAAACCTATACCAAGTGCCATATTTGTAGTGAATTTTGATAAGGTATGGCTTGCAGCGCTCTTCTTACTTCTTGAATCTTGCATATGGTAGGCACATTGTCCAAATGATTTACCTGTTCTTGTGTTTTATTTGTTTTATTTGGTAATTGATTGTATCCTGCTGGGTTCTTCTTTAACTACCCTTTTCTTTTCTTTACCCATTATTCAGGTAAGAATGGATCCTCGTATTACAGAGATTGATCTAGACAGCTTGATGTTTGCAACTCTACCAGAGCTAAGTGATGCAGACAAGGAGAAACAAGAGGCCGATTATATTTATCGATATAGATACAATGGTGGTGGAGCATCCCAAGTTTGGCTTGGATCAGGCAGGTAAACTCATCTTTCTTTCTTTTTCTTTCCTTGTTGTGGTAAAATATGCGGTAAATATGGATAAAATTATTCAGTGGGTTCTTCCTTGGTTTAACTTTGTTATCCCTATGAGTGATATAATTGTGCCATAGATGTGGTCCAACAAAATCTATCTAGGTATCATCAAATTATGCATACGAAAAGATGTGTGATATCATGGTCCCTTTTGTTGATTATAGATAGGCCAGAAAGAAAAGAAAAAACTTTAGAGGATTACCAAGAAGCTAGGCACTTATTATTACTTCATTTCACCTTGGTAATCATATATTATTCAAGTGATCGGCTTAATTGTTCTAAATTCAATATTCAAGATATTGTTGGCCTAATGGTTCAATGCATTATTTCTGATCTATTTATCTTCTTAATAGATATGTTGTCATAGATTTGTCTGCGGGGCCTTGTACATATGGGAAGATTGAAACTGAAGAGGGAAGTGTTAGTCCCAGAACATTGCCAAGGATACGAAACATTGTGCTTCCAGGAAACGTTAGCCCTGTTGGTCATGAGTCTACCCACAATATCTTTTCTGGTCAGTTAGCGGCGTTAGTAGCTACTACAATTGAGCACGTCATAGCTCCTGATGTCAGGTAATATATTATGCGAGACTTTCTTACTTCTAGCAATTAAAATTATGCTTAGATGATTCATTCTGAGAACGACCAGGTTTGAGACGGTTGATCTAGCAACTAGAGTGCTGGTGCCTATCATTGTGCTCCAAAACCACAATCGATATAATATAATGGAAAGAGGACAAAACTACAGCATTAATATTGAAGAGATAGAATCCGAGGTAAAGATTTTTTGCGTAAAATGAATGATGTGTGTATAATACTCGAGGTTCTAACGTTTTCTTTGCTCTCTGAATGGTGTTAGTAAAAGAGACATGTTAACCAAGTTCTTACTGCTATCAGAAAGTTACCACCCGTATTATTATCTGAAGTGCACACAAGGATTTGATACTATAGGGTTTCACATGCTAACTGTCCTGAGTCTTTGCAGGTAAAGAAAATGACTCATCAAGGGCAAGAAGTAGTGATCGTTGGAGGGGCTCATCCATTACATCGCCATGAGAAGTTAGCTATTGCTGTCTCAAAAGCCATGCGTGGGCATTCCCTTCAGGAAACTAAGACAGACGGAAGATTCCATGTGCATACCAAAACATACCTAGATGGTGCTATCCTCAAAGAAGTGAGTTTTAATAGTTGGCAACTGTTGTTCCGAGTTAGGTTAAGCTAGGAAATCCTGGGTTAACAGAGAAAAATATAGTACTTAACCTTGTTAATGCTCCAATCAGTGAAGTCTCGTGTGATTTGTTTTTTCTTTTTTATTGGCCATTGCAGGAGATGGAAAGGTCTACTGATGTTCTAGCTGCTGGTTTGCTCGATGTGTCTGACCCTGGACTTTCTAATAAATACTTTCTTCGCCAGGTAAATCTCATAATTTCAGACGCAAATTTCTTTCACAAGTTTTGCTTTTTCATGGAAAGGATTCCATATTTTTGTACTCAGAGCTGGGCTGATGAATCTGAAGGTTCGAGTGATTCCATAGTAAAGCACAAGCCTCTCTGGTCATCTTATAGCTCGAAACTTCAGAAGGGAAAGAAAAAGAAGGCCGTTAAGAAAAAAGGCGATCTGTACCGAACTTACGGAACAAGAGTTATTCCAGTGTGAGTTGATTAATATAAACCAGCTGGAAGGGATATTCATTACACTGGCCAAGCAAGAGTCAAAGATTAAGTGTTTAAATTACACTTTCAACCGAAAAAGCAATTGATATTAATTTTTACTCTGTATATAGGTTTATACTCTCATTGGCCGATGTGGACCCAATGCTCATGATGGAAGATGAGAGCCTCGTGTGGGCAAGCAGTGATGTAGTTATTGTGCTTCAGCATCTAAACGAGAAAATACCTTTGAGGTAAGCAAAACGCAACAACAATAAAAAGCAATGAGAAGCTTGCTAGTCTGGTCATCATATCGGTTTTGATTTGTTGTTTCTGCAGTTATGTGTCTGAAACAGAGAGACAGCATGCTGTTCCATCACAAGTACAGCGGCATATACTTGCAGGTATAGCCTCTGCTTTAGGTGGTGTAAGTGCACCATATGAGAAGACCTCTCACGCGCATGAAAGACCTGTCACCAACTGGCTCTGGGCAACCGGTTGTCACCCATTTGGACCGTTCTCAAACGTCTCTCAGATGAGTCAAATGCTTCAAGATGTTGCACTGGTGAGTCCAATCATTCTGATTTCTGAAAGTAAATTACCATTGAAATCCTTCTGAATCTCATGAGATATGGTATCTTTAATCCGCAGAGGAATACTATATATGCTCGGGTTGATTCTGCACTACGAAAAATCCGTGAAACATCAGAGGTAAGCCAACTGCAACTCGTAAAAAAGAAAATTATAGTTTCCACCGCAGAGAGTTCATCAATTGTGGTGGTGGTTGTTATAATGTGCAGGCAGTACAAAACTTTGCATCTGAATACCTCAAGACTCCACTTGGAGAGCCAGTGAAAGACAAAAAGAACAAAACGAAAACGGAGCTCTGGGTTGAGAAATTCTACAAAAAGACAACCACATTGCCTGAGCCTTTCCCACACGAGCTGGTCGAAAGATTAGAGAAATATCTAGACGTAACCTTTTGCGACTTTTCTAAATTTTCCTCCAGATGGATTATCTTCTTACACTCTTTTTTGTTTTGTTTTGTCTGTTATTTTCTTATAAACAATAGACCGTTGAGGAGCAACTGGTGGATCTCTCTTCTTTGCTATACGACCACAAACTATACGATGCTCATCTCAACAGCTCAGAGATTCTTCAGACCACCATGTTTACACAACAGTAAGTCTCGTCTTAAAACATTTTTCTCTTCTTTTTTCTGTGGAACAACAAAAAAAAAAAAAAAATGGTTGCAGGTACGTAGAACATGTACTGGAAACAGAAAGGGAGAACATGAGATGCTGTCAGATAGAGTACAAATACACAGTTGGAGTAAAGTCTTATCAAACGTTGGTATACGGAGGAATACTTGTCGCTGGTTTTCTCGTTTATTTCCTTGTCATCTTCTTCTCTTCTCCTCATCCTCGCTGATCTCTTTTAACTTTTTTTGACGGTCATAAAAGATGGGTTTAGTGTATTGCTTTGTTGACATTGTCTTTATTTTATTTTTTTGTAGTAAAAAAAGTAAACCGTCTGATACATTGAAATATATTCCAAGTTCTAAACCAAGCCATCTCTAAAAGATACAACTGCTTCCTCTCATAAGAGGATACCAGTGTTTAATCTCTTCACGTAGAGCAACTATTTACATCATTTGTACTTTGTATACACTGTAGCAATCATGACTGAAACCATAGTGAAAATAGAAAAGCTCGATCATTGATCTCCAATCCGAGAGTAAATCTTTCAAACACTTGACCACTATGTAATTTTTTGCTCCTTTCTCCCTTCACATCAAAACGGAAAATAATTGTAAAAGCTTTCTTCTTCGTTGAAAACAATACGTTAATTCTTCTATTAAATTAGTGGGACAACTCGAAAATTTGATTAAATGAAAACAAGACGACTCAACTGAAAATTCTCAATTTCATGCAAAAGCATAGCATAAATGTTATGAAGAACAACAAGGTTTCCTGGCTCTACCACACATCCCATCGTGCCTGCAACTATCGCCTCTCCTACATCTATTGAGTCCCCTCTTCTGGAGACTACCACAATTTTATCAGTAACCACTCCTACTCATGCTAATGCTACTGTTCAAAGGGAGAGTGCAAAGCAAGTTGAGCATAGTCTTGGTTCTAACAAGTTTGCCTCTTTAGAATCTTCGGAAGGAGAAGAAGATTCGTCACGTTCAGACAAAGAGTTTGACTCGAGGGATCTTATGACACCTTCGAGAAAAAGAATCATTCGAGAAAGACCGGTTAAACCATTAGCAAAAGTTAAAGAGATGCATTGGCAAGTCACATGTGGTAGACGGGAAACCGAGGTAGACGTAGCTAGCTTCAAGCAACCTACTCACTAAAATCAATCGGTGCAGAAGATTCGATTGCATTTGGTACATTCAATGTATCCAAAGCTTTTTCACTACTTGTTATCTTTTTATAAAAGTTGCATGACTTTGTGTCATGGCGTGTAAGGGATTCGTAATAAATAAGTAGGGGTTATTGGTTTATGGGATTTAATTGATTTTGAAATTCAAGCAAAATCACGTGTTATTGGATCATTGATTTTAAAACCTTATGAAAATCATATGTTACTGGTTTTATGATTTTAAAATCCTAATTAATCTTTATCAATATCCTATGTTATTGGTTCTACAATTTTTTAATCTAAGATCAAGTTGTATTCAATTCTAAGAATTCATATATGGATTTGATTTTGGAATGGATTTTAATGAATTTGTAAGAATTTCTAAGTTATAAACACAAAGACTAAAATTCGAAAGAAAACCTACAAATTTACAAATAATAATTGAAATTGACATGTTATATTTTGAAATCAGTGAATTTTACAAAAAATATCTATAATCCTATAAAGATTTTCAAATTCACTAAAATACATAACAATTTTTATATTAATTTTCCGTTACATGTACATAAACACATTGTAATGACTTATAGTTGAAATGCAATAACAGAAAACAGATTTCCATTTTCATCTTGTTCACGGCTCCATTCATCTTCATCTTTATACTATTTTCGCTTGCACCGATATAAATTTATGCATATATATATATATAAAATCATTTCTTAAAGTATGAATATAGTGTTGTTTGTTTTTTCTTAAATTTTATCTCTATTCTTTTTTACCACATCAAAAACTCTTAATATTGTTTTCTTAAGATGCATCCAAAAATTATTTCATAGACGTGATAATTATTAATTACATTAGATACTCATAATATGGTCTTCTTATTCACATCTATGAAACTCCAAATCTGACTTCAAACTTCATTTTGGAATAAAATCTTCTCCAATTCTACTCCATTTTTAAATCCAAAATATGGAAATCCCAATTTTTCTTCCAAATAGGAAGTAATTTCATTTTTCACTCAATTTTGAAATTGAGCTTTTTTATTTATAAAATAGTCTTTCAAAATTTTAATGATTTCAAATTAACATATTATATTTCTAAATCCACTATATTTATCTATTTACCCACTTATATCTATATACCCCACACATACATATACAGTATATAACTATGATCTTTTATTTTGGCCTCGATGCCACGTGTATTCTTTGACATTAATAATTGTTAAATATATTACCATCAGTATTTGATGATATACACTTTTTCTGAGCTTAAAAATGAATTTAGCAGTCCACCATCTCCATTCACCACGATACTATAAATTAGAAATATCAAAGACTACATCTCAAGTCTTATTACTTTTGATAATCTGTTCATGCCGTTGTGTAGTTTATTCAGCCAATATAGTTTATAATCCATCTTTATACTATTTTTTAGTTATTAATTTGTTCGTGACGAAGAAAGAAATATCAAACATAGTGCATATAATCCAAACTATATATTCCATTTATTTGTTTTAAAGTTTACCATATATATTTAAACAAAATAAAAAATAGGTAAATTTTAAAATGAAAATAGAGAATATCTTATTATATAAACTTGAATCTTTCGACGTGAGATTAAATTAAAATGATAAGAATAAGTCAGGAAAACTTATAATAAATGAAAGTGACAAAAGTAAACTTAAAAATTTATAATCTACAACCACGACCAAACTTAAAACGGAAAATTATTAGGATTCTCACTCACGAGATCGTGACAGTTAATTTAGATCTTGACATGTTCAATTTAATAAAAAAGTAAAAATAAATTATAGTAAATATTAAAAAAGGTTAAACTAAAAAAGGCAATCTAAAAAAAGTAAAAATGAATTAAAATAAATATTAAAAAAATAAACTAAAAAAGGCAATCTTTAAAAAAGAAAAAAAAAGAATAAATAAGGAAAACTTATAATAAAGGAAAATGACAAAATGAAACTTACAAGTTTATAATTTACAACCACGACCAAACTTAAAAAAAAGAAAATTATAAATATACTCTAAACTTAAAAAGAAAATTATTAATATACGACCAAACTTAAAAGTTTATAATCGTTTCTATTATGACAAAATGAAACTTAAAAAGGGAAAATTATTAATATACAATCACGACCAAATTCTATATAAAAATCTACACATTTTTAAAGTTTTAAAAAGGAATAAAAGCCAAAAAAATATATTTCAGTTTAGAATTAGTAAAAAAATTATCATATAAAACTAAATATTTCAAAGTTACTAATTCATTTGATCGCGACATGTGTCAAGTCAAAATTAGAAATATTTAAAATCGATTAATAAAAAAACTTAAAAATTCTTATTCTTAATCTTAAAAGATAATGTACTAAAAATAAAATTAAAAAGTTAAAGAATTAAATTTACCTTAAAAGGCAAAATTAAGAAAGGAAAAATCATTACTTAGTTTTTCCATTTAGATTAAAGAAATTAATCATAAAAGAAAAAGAATTCTTATTTCTCACCTCTATATAAAGCACAATTTGCTAGTATTTCAATTACACCAAAAAAAAAAATTAAAAGTCCATTAATCGTATCCAAAGCTATCTTACTCACCATCATACGGATGGAGGAGTATCATCTCAGCTAGACCTTTGGTCAACAGAGGGCTAATCAAAAGAGTTGGATCAGGTTGTTCTATATCAGTATGGAACGACTCATGGATACCAGCTTCTAAGCCGAGGTCAGCAACTTGTAAGGGGTACAATTATTACCCAAATTTAAGGGTCAATCACCTGGTTGACCCAACGACTCAAACGTGGAATTCAGCGCTACTAAATGCGATCATTGATCCGGCGGACGTAAAAATTATTCGGGGTATGCATATAAGCAGCGTATACAAACCAGACAAGTATGGGTGGAATTTCACCAAATCGGGGAGATATACGGTGAAGTCGGGTTACTAAATTGAACAATCAGAGCAAGAAATAGATAACTTTATCACATATGGTCTGAATGTGACGAAGCTACAAGCCCATGTCTGGAAGTTGAAGTGTACTCCAAAATTACGACATTTCATTTGGCAAAGCTTTATCGGGCTGCCTAGCGGTCACGTCCAATATGCGAAGTAGAGGAATTGACTGTGACGCACGATGTGCAAGGTGTGGATCAGAAAATGAAACCATTAATCATGTCCTCTTTGAATGCCCATCGGCACTTCAAACATGGGCACTTTCGCAGATACCAACACCCCCGGGGGTTTTCCCAATTTCATCGGTCTTTGCTAATTTTGATCACTTATTTTGGAGGCTCCCTCCTGATAACCCGGACATTAGTTTTCCATGGATTGCATGGTATATTTGGAAAGCGCGAAATGATAAGGTGTTCTCAAATATGGACAGATGTCCACAAGACATTCTGAGACAGGCAAAAGAGGAGGCCATAACCTGGGATTTGGCACAGAATAGTGACCCTGATATCATAATCCAAAACTTTCCCACTGCTATGGTAGCTCCGACATACGAAGGCTGGCGGTGTAATATTGATGGTTCTTGGAAGGAGACTGATAGCTTCTCCGGAATTGGTTGGTTTTGTTTTCAGGAAGGTGGCGAAAGGTCTATAATGGGAGCAAGAAATCTGCGAAGAAGCATCTCCCCCCTACATGCAGAATTGGAGGCACTCATCTGGGCTATGCATTGTTTGCTCGCAAACCAGAAGACAGAAATAGCTTTTGCAACAGACTGCTCCGAGTTGGTGAAGATGGTGTCTACACCCGAGGAGTGGCCGGCATTTGAATTAATCCTGGAGGAATTCGTAAGGAGTAAGGAGGTTTTCAATTTTTTCTCAATCTCACTCATCCCACGCGCGAAGAACACAAAGGCAGACAATCTAGCAAAAAGTGCTCGAGTCTACCCAGTGGATATTATTTTTGTAAACTCGGAACCACCGGTTTGGATTTCCGAACCGTTCTAGATTTCTAGGCTGTCGACAAAAAAAAAAAAGAAGCTATTTACTGCATATATTCACCAAATTTTTCTTACAAGGTATATATTTATTTCATCGTAAATTTTGTTTCTAAATATATGTATAAGATATTTTCATGGGTAATCTAATTTTGTTTTTCATTTTATCGTCTTTAATTTTTTCACGGGTTATAAAATATTAAATTACAAACCCGCATATATGCGGGTACTTATGTAGTTATAACATAAACCGATAATAAATTTAAAAATACATCAAAAATACTGAAATTAAAAATAACATAAAATAATTTTTTTTAGTATTGTTTTCAACTTCATCAATAATATTACTAGAGTATCATAGTATTGTTTTCAACTTCATCAATAATATTACTAGACACAATTTATTCTAAACTTTGAACTTTTAACATGTATTAATTAATGTTTTTATATGAATAGTCCACTAGACTAATAACATACATTTTACTATGATATTCGTCGTAACATCAAGTTCATGCTTGCCATTTTCACAAATGAATTCATCTAAATTTTTTGATATAACATCATTTAAGGAATATTTTTGAGAAATACCAATGGATAGCCTTCAATAATCTCAAAATTAGTGGTAACTATTCATCATCTACTATTTACCATCAAAATTTTATTTTATCCTTATCTTGTATAACTAATTACATTTGTATCTCTCTCTCTCTCATCAAACGAAGGTCGGCGAAAAAAGAAAGAAGAAGGATAGTGGAGATGGAGGTTAGTGTCCGTGACGACGATGGCGACGAGAACGGTGGTGACGATGGTAAAGACGGCAACGGTGGCGACGGCGGTGACGATGGTGACGGTGGTGGCGATAACACCGGCGGATGATGGTGATGGTGTCGGTGATAGTAACAGTGTTGGCGGCAGTGATCGTGTTGGTGGTGGTGGTGGCGACTGTGGTCACTGTGGTTGTGTTCAATTTCATTTTTTCTGGGTTTGGATAACTAGATGTATGATAACAAAGTTAGTTAATCAATAACACATGTTTTCTATGATATGATAACTAGGTTATCACAATAATTATTATATTTTCATATTTCATATATTTTATGTGATATGATAACTAGATGAACATGATAATTTATGATATGATAATTGGGTTAACATGACAATTTCATATTCTGTATTGGTTATCGAGATATTACAAGTATCAGATATTATTGTTGTCACGTTATCTGTATAGGATATTATTGTTATCACATTATATATATCGGATATTAATGTTAGCATGATAATATTCTATAGTTATCGAATAACCATAAACTTATCGAAATATCATATTAGTTAGTATGTTAATCAAATAGTTATCCACTAACACCACAAATATTATATATGACATGATAACTGAGTTAACACGATAAACATAAACTTATTGTGATACTATATTATTTAGCATGTTAATAAAATAATTATCCAGTAAATCACATAGTGTTTTTCATTATCCAGTCATGAACAGTGTCATTAACATCACTGTGAACAGTTTCACCGATGTCGGATGAACAGTGCCACCGACCACCTAACATGAGAAAATAATTGTTGTGATCAATAGCATTTTTGTAATTAAAAAAAATATTAAGGAAATTTTTGGTTTTTTTTCTTTTTCTCTTTCCTAAAACCTAATTTTAGATTATCGATAACTGTTTATTTAATTAACTGATTTTCCATAGCTAGTTATTAAATTCACCCAATATTTTTGAAGATTGATTACAAAAATCTCTGTCTATAAATTAATAAATATTAATCTATCAATTAATTGATATCTCTATAAATTTTGAGATTATAACAGAGATCCAACGATGCATCCAAAGTATAAGAATATCTTTGAAGCACCATAAGTCCCATAACCCTCGACTTCAGCTGCAGATGCCACTGTTGTAAACTCGCCACCTACCATGGGGCAGACACATGATCCTCGCTCCACACACCATCATTTCTAGCCACCAAGGCCTACAAAGCAAAAACCAAAGCATGCACGTAAGTTCTAGAAGTAGGATTTAGTGGACAGGAAGACTTGCATGAAGACTGCAGAGCTTAAAAGCCAATCAGATTGCAGAGATGATCCACTACACATCTAAAATATCACATAAACATACAAGATTTAGAAATCATTATCACAGCTGCAACCGACACATGCACCTAGGACTGCATTTCCTGGTGGGCAATACAGGGAATGGTGCAAACATGACAGTAATGCTACAAAACAGGATTTTAAAACCTGTGCAAGTGTTGCTAAGCACTTCTGGGATACTTATTTTAGATCAGTGATGTCAAGACATTCATTCACCTATTAGGGAAGCTCCCTAAGATTTCCATATTAAAAATTCAGCAATTGTCAGAAAAGAGAAGGGAGAGGCACGAATCAGCTGTCTATAAGCATAAAATGATCTTCTAGGAATGAGACCATACGATCATGACAGGAAATGCAGATGTACTCTCACACACTATCAAGTTCCATCAGTGCCAATTTCCAATTTCCACACACAGGGAATTGAATCCGGTGTAATCTTATATACCTATCAGTTTCATAAACAAGCTGGTAAAAATACTAAAAATGGGTGTCGATGACGCTGACACCATATAACAAGGCAAGGACCAGTTTAGCAATCAAGTATTCTAATACAGGTGACAAGACGTGCAGAAGACATTTCTTCCATCACTGACACCAGAAAGGATATCTTAAAAAAAATGGCAAGTTGGTTATAAACGATACCAAAAGGGCATGCCCGGGCTCGCATGCATCAAGAGCAAGAACAAGGCTGTCAGAAAGACGTTTCACTTCAGCAAAAGCCCAGCGGTTTTCTGTAAGTTTCTCGGGAACTATCAACAGAGTATCATCAGGAAGACCAATCTCCCTCAACAAACTGCGACTCTTAGCTTCATCAGCCATTTCGCTTAATGACTGTTGATGCCGCCTTGCCTCTCCACTCTCTTCCAATGTATTATCTGTTTTCATATGAGTCACTTGGACATCCGACATGAGTTCTGGTAGTGTAATGATCAGCAAAGCCCTAAGCCTAGCAGGCAAGAACAAACCAATTGAACTCAAACCTGATAGCAAGAAACAGAGAAGTCTTTATATGAATCTAGATGTCTCACCTTGACTAGTATTTGAAGACCAATAACAGCCCTTTTCCTGACCCTGTCATTGCGATAAACAGCAAGCCGGAGAAGATTGAGCTAAAGCTTCTCTTACAGAATAAGGTTGGCTAGGGGAGTCCAACTGAGAATTAACTCTCTGCCAGGTGTTCCCTCTAGCTGCAGTAGAATGTAAGAAGAACTTTGAGCCTTGCCTAAGTTTAACTTAAAATAAGCAAAAAGCAGAGGACTTTGCTTTGAGAAGTCCACCAAAAGAAAGCAACAATGTTAAGGAACTCTAGGTGGACTGGTGAGTTTTACCAAAAAACAGAAGTGAGGAGGAGAAATGTTCTTGACGTAGATAGCAGGAGAAAGTAGCTCGGAGTACTTTGGTGATCCAGCTCCTTCACTAACAGGACCACGAGAATTGTTGCCCCCTCAGAACCTGACAGAGAAAATAAACAAAGCATATTGTTCAAAGAAACAGAGTGTACGCTTCGTTCGATTCTAACTGAAGTTAAGTTTTAAACTTACAATTCTTTCATCTTTGTTACGTTTGGGTCCACACAAATCAGTTATTCTTCAGACACCAGACCAAGCAAAAAGAAGTATCCATTGATGTGTCTCTACAGCTTAAAACCAATAGATTATATAATAAATATGCTTCAAATTGTTCATTGTAGTAACTTTTTCAAAGAAAGATACTCACAGCAACATGAGAACCAACTCCAGTTTCCGACAAAATCAGTTATCATCAAAATTCTGAACCAATGTCCACTGCAAGGAAAAGGAAGCTTCTAAAATCACTGTCATTGCATCAACACAAGAAACAAAATTTGCTGTTAAAATTGCAGAGAATCTTTACAGGGTGACAAGAGGGATTCTAGACAGAGTTGCAGGCGTTGATCCATCGAACTGAAACTGATGCATCTTGTCTCCGTTTCCTCCTCATGTAGAGAAATTGAGCCCGTCAATTCTCTTTCCCAATCGATTTCGACGAAATCACGAACCACAAAAGCTAACTACGAGACTCCAAAATGTTGACCCGGTTCACCACTCACGGCTACATCCGGGGGAGTTTGACGCACTGCCTTGCGTTCACTATTGTCACCGGAAATCACCTCCGGCTTGGTCGTACAAGAAGACTCACTCACCGTCGATCACAACCCGATCGGTCTTACAAAAGGATGAAGAAGAAGATAGAAGAGGATAGAGAGAAAGAACCCAAGATCGATTACACCCTCTTGTAATCTCTCTAGATCTTTATCTCACTCTCTTTGTAACTCTCTCTTGCCATTGAAGCTCCGAGATGCGAACTACTCTTTCTTCAAGATCGTAGAGGATAAGCTATCTTTTTATATCTCACGTGTAACATCACACGTGACTAATAACTTCAGAATTGAGAGCCTCTGCTTGAAACAGCAACTTCCACTTAAGCCTAATCCTCTGTTTCCACTAGTGTATTTGCCACACTTGGTTTAAGTCTTCAATTCTTCACCTGTTCTCAGCTTCAGTTTCTTCAAGCTCCATCAAACTGAATCGTAGTCTCTTCAAGTTGAATCATCAACTCACACCTCAATTTCAGAGACCACAGGTTCTTCGCATCTCATCACTCTTAGTCGGAGACGAGGAAGAAGATGACGAGAGAAGAAGGTTGGAGATATATTGGATTAGGGGCATTTGTGTGTGTTTTTTTGTCTTAATCACATAATATATTACATAAATGCCACCGTTCTGTAATATTTTTTCGACTTCCTCCTACTTTTCAAAATAATTTGTATCACTGCAGTTATTAAAGTCGTAGTAACTAAAAAAACAAAATTTGAAATTAATCGAACATCAACATCGTGCACCAGAGGCATGACACACTTACGACTTAGGAGAATAAAAACAAGGAAAAGCTATTTTATTTTCATATTTCTTTTTCCATTATAATTTTACTTCAAACTATAATTTTTTTGTTCCCAGGTCAAAGCTACTTTTCCAACTCTTTTTTGAGAATTCTATTATACTATTTTTAAAAAGTTATAACTATTATTGGTTATCCAAATTCAGAGAGCTATTATCTTCGTGTAAATACACTAATTAGGAATTACTCACACATGCTTAGTGGACTCTAACTGATTAAACAGATAATACCGGTTGATACCCCTTAATTCTATAATATTAAAAGGTAAAAACTATTCGACTGAAAATTGATTAAACAAATAACAACATATTTTTTTGGGAGATTTCGTTTATTATTCCAAAAAATTTATATATTTTGAAAACTAACATGTTTTAATAAGTTTGAAAACTAACTTTTTGCATATAAAATTACCAAAATACCCTATATAAATCAAACATAGAAATTGTTTTAAAATCTAATTGTATTATTTTTTATTAATTTAAAAACAAAGAAAAATATATTATTTTAATTTTATTAATTAAAATAAGAATAAAAATATAATGGATGTAAACAAAAAAGGACATCATTTTTAGATTTTGTGTATTGAAAATATAATCCGTTATTGAAGTGATAAAATATATTCTTTATATTCAATTTAAGAAAAGTTTAATTAATTAATAGGCGTGAACTTGCAACAACAAAAAAACAACGTGAGTTTTGTTCTTCTTATAAAATGGTACAGATTTTTGGAGTTTATAGAGATTGGGTGATGAGTAAAACTATGGAATTTTGTGATGAACCACAAGAAAAAAGTTTGAGTATGTTGATAAAAATGGGAGCAGATATTTATAATAATTTGTCTATATCTAATAAATATGTTTATATCTAAATATAAATTATAATCAAAATAAGTGTTCTTTGTTCTATAATAAAATTATTATTAAAAAATTATGTTACAGTATATAATGTATTCCGAAAATTAAAATTTAAAAATAAATATTTTTTTGTATTTCGAAATTCTCAAAATTCATGATGGATTAATTATCTTTTTACCTAATAAAAAAGTTAGTTTTCAAACTTTTCAAAACATGAGTTAGTTTTCAAAATATATAAACTTTATGGAGCATTAAATCAAATATCCTCTATTTTTAATGACATTAACAACACATTTCAGTTTGATACCGAACATAAAATTTCCAAAAATGAACAAAACTTTTGGTATCAAACTGAAATTTTTGAACATAAATTCGTAACACTCCATATTTTTAAAAAAAATATATGTTTGGAAACTATTTTAACATTATCCCCGTTTGTTTTTACAAATATAAATATAAAAAAGTAATATAATTCGGAATTAGGTATAATATATAAAAAATTGAAAAATATATCTTCAGAAAATCTTTACGGGTGAGAGGTATTGTTGAAAATCTGGGGTTTTAAATATTTTATTAGACAACATACAAAAGATTTATAAAATAAATAATGTTAAAAAAGAAATAAGAAAAAAATATTTATAGAATTGCCAAATATGAATTTATAAAATCAATAATGTTAAAAAATATTTTTCAGAAATAATATTAAATTTCCAAACATGAATTATTTTGTAGATAATAGAAAAAATCAGAAAATATAATTTTTTTGAAAAATAGTAAATCCTATTAGATTTTAAGTTGGAAATTTTAAAAGAAATTGTTTAAATTCTGCTAAATTTTCTGATTTTAACTTAAATCATAAAAAAAATTAAGTTATAAAAATTATTCTAACACACTAAATTAATGTTTTGAAATCTTACCAGGGAAGCAAACCAGAAAGTCTTTTGGGTGACCGGGTTCGTGGGTTGATCTGGTTTGATACAGTCCAACGACAATCAACAATTAGTATATATATAGTATGAAAACTAATAAATCTCTAAGATATGTTTGAAAAAATATGTTAAACTAACAAAGTAATTATTATTGTAGTTGATAAAGTATTACTCATAAACGAAAAAGATTATAAAGTACCATATTGTAAAATCAGAATGACTCAATAAGAACAATAAAGGAAGCTATTTGATTGCACTATAATTATTTACTTAACCATGATCCATTCAGATCAACAATTATGTCCGGTTCACGGTTATTTACTGAGTTTTTACGGGTTTTACCGGATTTTAGAGCTATATCTGGACCGGATTGTTGTCTGGATCCCGGGTTTTTTTAGTACATTAAATCTATATAAAAAAAAATTATCATGTGTGAGCGCGCAGGTGAGAATCTAGTATATTCTATTAAAACATAAGCACTTTTACTATCTGCATCCAAACACTCCATATTTAAAAAAAAATATATATATATATATATATATATTTGGAAACTATTTTAACATTATCTCAGTTTTTTTTTACAATTATAAATATATAAATAAATATAATTCCGAATTTGGGATAATATATAAATTTAAATCTAATATCTTCATAAAATCTTTATGGATGAGAGGTGCTGTTGAAAATTTGTGGTTTAAAGGATTTTTTTAGACAATACACTTTTGAGATTTTTTTTGGTTTAGTATATTTAAAATAAATATTGTTAAAGAAGAAATCAGAAAAAAAAATATTTATTGAATTTTCAAACATTTTTCCTTAAAAAATATTAAATTGCCAAACATGAATTATTTTATAGACAACAGAAAAAATTAGAAAATATAAATGTTTTGAAAAATATTAAATCGTATTAGATTTTAAATATTTTAATTTGGAAATATAAAATGAAATTGTTTAAATTCCGCTAAATTTTCTGGTTTTAATTTAAATCATAAAAAAATTATGTTATAAAAAATATTTTAATACACTAAATTAATGTTTTGAAATCTGATTCGTGAAACAAAACATAAACAATATATCATATATGTCGGTCTTTTTAAAAAAATCTTGAGAATCTATTTGTTGTTGAAAAATTGGCAGTACCAAATTGTGCATCTCACACCGTTTGTGCTATGGTTCTCATAAGATATCTGAAAATTAAAATAGATTAAAAATGTTATAAGACAATATATATTTTTTGTCGTGTAAAACATAAACAATAGACCATATATGTCGCCATCGTTTATACATGTAATGAACTAAATATTTAATACATTATTGCGCATGCATGAATAATTTAATTTTTTTACCTTTTCTCCTTCTTCTCCAACTTCTTATTCCTCTTCTTCTGTTATTCTTTCTCTTCTCCAAATTTGTTACGTTTTTTTCCAATGTTTTTCATACCCTAAATCCTAAACCATACATCTCTTTATTCTTATTGTGGTTGTTATTTTCCATTTTCTTCGTCTTTTTCCTCATATTTTTCGAATTATTCTTCATCGACTTTGTCATCTCCGAATTTCTCTTTTTATCTTTTTGTTTTTCATCTTCTTCGTCTTCTACTTGTTCTTCTTTATTGTCTTTGTATTCTCCAACTTCTTTTCTTCAGATTTTTTTCAGTTTCTTTCCTCATTTTCACCTTTTTCATCTTCCGGTTTTTTTCTTCTTATTCTTTATCCGTTTTTTTTTTCTTCGATGACATTTCCTTCTTCCACATCATCTTCTATACTCTAGTTTTCTTCTCCGAATTCTTCTTTATGGATGGAGAATTCGATATTTTCCAATATTTAGATTCGACATGTAAATCATTATTTACAATAAAAAAAAGGAAGTCTATATAAGATAAAAACACCATTAATTAATTAATTATAATTGAGTTTCCAATATATTGTACACTAGTATTATCCCTATGCTAATATTTTTACCTACAAATAAAACCAAATTTTAGTTATATATACATAACTAAAAATTACATGTATAAAATAACTTTGACTTATCAGAAGGAGATGAGTATTCATGAAAAAAACATTAACACACTTATCATTGATTAACCACAAACATATAAAAATTAAGTTGGTATGGGACAAATATTGGTTTGAAACTAATTTTCTATTGATTTGTCCCCTGGACTGGTGGGTGGAAGTTTTACTTCTTTCTGTCTTTGTTTTCCAATAATTTATTTCAGTATCTCCATCTACGACCAATCTTACAAATCCAACTAAAACAATAAAAGGGTTAAAATCAGCATGTAACACATAAACATCGATGATCGATCATTCTATAAAAGCAAATCAAGACAAGTACCCACGGTGCTTCTTGATGGACTCGCATAAGTGCAGTCTGGTAGCCACGGGTCGAACCAAGCCAACAAAGTTCATGCATTAAATTTCGTTATTGCATTTAATGTAAGACACCGGTTTAAGTAGGCGTCCAAAACCGGTCTTTGTTACTAGAATCTTAAAATATTATACCTGACCCAACTCTTTGGAATTTTTTTTTTTTAATAGATTTTTTCGTCTATTAGAGCCTTCCTTATTATTATAATTCCTCCTACTGGTAGACCAAAAAAAAATCTAAAAAATGGTCGAAACAAAATAAAACCATGACATAAGCGGCCACTTGAACCATGGTTTAGACTGCCGAGGACCATAAAATATATATGGTCTCCAACAACAAAGCCTTAGCCGATTGGATGCATAGAAGAGGCAGTTTATGCAACAAAAATAATTGCTGTCTAGATATGAACCCTTTTTATTTTTATTTTTCCACATGACAAAACGTGACAGACATGTAATGGTTTTACTTTCTTTTATTCCTAATTAAAATTTAGTCCTCCAGTCTCCGATCTTACCGTCCTTATAACACAAGCTTATAACATAACACACTCACACACAACAACAACAAAAACCTTCAATTTCAATTCCAGCCAATCTTCACAGTACGTCTTACATAACAAATCAAAGCTTACCTCTGCACAAACATTTTTCACATTTTATTAACACTCAAGAAAATCACTTCCCTGTTCTTGCTTTTTTTTTCCTTAACACTTTCAGAGGGATTCAAGAAAAAGTATGGGATATATACATTTAGATGAGGAGGATATTGAATCATAAATTCATAATATTAAAATAGCAGAGAGAAAAATCGTGATGAGATAAAAATATTGTTTTTGACACAAGAGCTACTAACATGACAAAATAATAAGATTTCAATTTCAATTTCAATATCAACCAATTTTCACACTAATTCTTACATAACGCAAATCCAAGCTTACACTCAGGAAAATCACTCCATTGTTCTTTTTTTTTTTTCAAAGATTCACGAAAAAAAGATGGATATACATTTAAATGAAGAAGGGGTTGAATCACAAATTCATAATTCATAAAAGGGAAATTGCAGTGTATAACCATAAAAAAAATTATAATTAATCTAAATTAAAAAAAAAAATCTAATATTATACACCACCTCTATATGCATTAACGTAAAGCATAACGTACAACATATTTGTCATGGGTAACAAAGTGATCGTTCTGGAAACCCATCATAATAAGCGATTGTATATAACATACATATTTCATAATTACACAAAAAATTACCTCTAATTACACAAAACAAAAGATTACCTCTTAGTAATCTGTTTTGCGTTTGGTTTCTGTATCTCTCTTCTCAATATTTTTTGGGTTGTAAAATTGAGAAACTATCAAATTGGTTATATAGAAGTAAGGAATTATAATTCATTTTCCTTATATGATTGTATTCCTTTTTTTAACTTCTTTAATCAAAATAGAAAAATGTTTATCTCTTTTTTTAAAAATTTAGTTTTTATACATAAATTTCCTTATTCTAAAAGCAATTTTTATTTTCTTTTTTTTTGCTAACTTTACATTTAGGATTAAGTCTATGTTCTATTTTTTTTCTTTTCCTTTTTATTTTGGGCTAACTTTACTTTTAGGATACTCCCTTTTTTTTTTTATAAATATACTCCTCTCTTTTTTTGGGGCTAAATTTACTTTTAGGATTAAGTCTCTTTTTTTTTTCCTTTTTTTAACTTAAACTTTAGCTTTTAATTTTAAGTTAAATTTCCTTAATCTGAAAATAACTTTTATATTAACTTGTCAAGTGTCAAAATCTAATAGATTAGTTCGACACGTGTCGCGATCTTGGGCTAATTTTACTTTTAGGATACTCCCATTTTTTTATAAAGATACTCCCATTTTTTTTTTTTGCTAAATTTACTTTTAGGATTACATCTCTTTTTTTTTCCTTTTTCTTAACTTAAACTCTAGCTTTTAATTTTAAGTTAAATTTCTTTAATCTAAAAACAACTTTTATATTAACTCTACACGTGTCAAAATTTGATGGATTAGCTCGACACGTGTCACGATCTTGCAAGTTACTAACTTTGAATCATTCTCTTTTACGCTAAATTTAGGTTTTATAGATAAATTTAGTTTTTATAGATAACTTTGAATCATTTAGCGTATATAATTTAGTTTTTATATATATAGATAGACTCGACACGTGTCAAAATCTAATGGATTAGCTCGACACGTGTCGTGATCTTGCGAGTTACTAACTTTGAATCATTCTCTTTTAATTTCCAATCAATTATATACGCTAAATTTAGTTTTTATAGATAAATTTTCTTAATCTAAAAGCAAATTTTCTTTTTCTTTTTTTCTGCTAACTTTACATTAATGATTAAGTCTATGTTCTATTTTTTTTTCTTTTCCTTTTTATTTTGGGCTAACTTTACTTTTAGGATACTCCTTTTTTTGTGCTAAATTTACTTTTAGGATTAAGTCTCTTTTTTTTCCTTTTTCATAACTTAAACTCTAGCTTTTAATTTTAAGTTAAATTTCCTTAATCTAAAAACAATTTTTATATTAACTCGACACATGTCAAAATCTGATGGATTAACTCGACACGTGTCACGATCTGGCGAGTTAATCATCTATATACTTATTTGTGTAGTGATTTGCTTAGGTGTCGCGCTCACAGCGAGTTTCGGCTGCAGAATGACGTTTATACCCTTTTTTAAAATCGATGGCTTATGTGTTGTATTCTTATTCGTCTAGCTTTGATGATGTGTACGAATCACTTAAATTATACCAATTTTTGACCAATTTTCAATTTTATGGTTATCTATATACAAAACCGCCAAGGTTAATGACGGTTTATAGTATACTAAACCGTAAACGTTAGGGATTTTTTTGGTCTCTTTTAAATGGAAAAATACTAATAAATTCTA
>PKML01054903.1:189664-209563 GCA_002933935.1 Eutrema yunnanense
TTTTTATTTTGGGCTAACTTTACTTTTAGGATACTCATTTTTTTGTGCTAAAATTACTTTTAAGATTAAGTCTTTTTTTTTCTTTTTTCTTAACTTAAACTCTAGCTTTTAATTTTAAGTTAAATTTTCTTAATCTAAAAACAATTTTTATATTAACTCGACACATGTCAAAATCTGATAGATTAACTCGACACGTGTCACGATCTGGCGAGTTACTAACTTTGAATCATTCTCTTTTATATATATAGATAGATAGATTGGTTATTTGGCCAATTGTCCTTCATAAAATAGCCTAAAAAAAAAAAATCATGATCAGATAAACAAGAAAAAAAAAAAAAAGTATTTGAAAAATACAAAAAAGACAGCTGGGCCAAGCTAACCGAGCATGTGTATCTCTTCGCCATCATGAACTGTCTCCGGCGGTGTTGGCGGCGGCACTGAGCTCGAGCCGGAGCCAACGGCGGAGATAATGGCATTCAAAGCACGAATCTGCATCTCCATCGCGACAATATAATCGGTGGTTTCTTCTAGAACCACAGGTAACGGTTGTTTCCGGCAACCGGGAATTAACCGGCTCAGAAATTTCAATTTCCTCTGTACAGCTGGCAAACCCTTGGCCTTCAGCTTCAGAACCGTTGCTCTCTTCTTCCTTACCTGGTTATTCCCGGTTATCGTCGGAGTATTCGAATTTCTCGGCCGGTTCTGTTTCCTGAGCTTGAGCTTCACTTTCACGGCTTTAGATAATATAGCTCGGCTCCACAGTGTTCTACCTCTCGCCGTAACCGCCAGGGATCTATAAGCGGCGTCGCGTACAGCTCTACCTCCGCCGCGAGGAGGCGGAGGCGGCTTGGCAGAAGGATCCGTGTCCGCGTTAATCCGGATTTCCCTCAGAGCTTGAATGATATTCGTCGAGTAGATCTGTTGTTGCTTCTCCGATCTCCATTTCTGCAACGACGATTGAGACGGAGAAAGCGACGACGGTGGTGGCGGCGGCGGTTTCTTCTTCCGCTTCCGCCGGGATTGGTCATAAACAGAACTCGGCTGATTCATCACCGGAGAAATCGATGCAATTCCAGTATCTGAAGAGAGACAGAGAGATCCAAGAAACAATAAAGGAGATTAAGATGATGATGATGATGATGATTTCATTCAAAAAAAAATAAATAAATAAAAAATAAAAAAATAAGATGATGATTAAGGTTGTTTTTTTGAAGTAATTAGATGACATTACATGTGGCGGCGAGTGGAGGTGGAAGAAGGTGAGACGTCGAAAGAGGAATCCTTTTTTAGGAAGGAAAGGTAATGGGAATCGTTTTTATATTATCTTCCTCCATGTCATCTCCCATCTCTATCGGTGAGAGGGTCTTCAAAATAAAATAATATTTATTTTAATATAATTTATATAGAGTGTCTGATGTTTTTTTAGAGTATCTTAAATTTTTTTGTGTTTAAGTAGTGTTTTTTTTTGGGTCTCGCGGGAGACACTTTCTTTTTATCTCTCCTACTTTTCAATTTGTTTAATAATATTTTGGCTAGAGACACCTTAAAAATATGACCGATGGAGTTGCTCTATAATACTATTTAAAAAAGAGTATTATTTAAAAATATTTTTTAAAAAAGAAATTTTGTTTTGTAAATTATTATATAAAATATCATTATAAATAATAAAAAGAATAATTAAAATAGTAAAGGATACGATAATCTTTTAAAATTATTGATTATAATATGAAAAATATATATTTTGCATTAAAAAAATTATTTATTATTTAATTTCTTAATTATTTTCAGTACTATATATATATATATATATATTTATTTATTTATTTTTGTCAACAACCTAAATACCTAGAACGGTTTGAAAATCCAAACCGGTGGTACCGAATTTACATAATTAATATCCACTAGGTAAACACGAACACTTTTTGCTAGATTGTCTGCTTTATGTTCTTCGTGCGTGTGATGAGTGAGATTGAGAAAAAAAAAACGCCTCCTTACTTTTCATGAATTCTTTTAGGTGTAATACAAATGTCGGCCAATCATCGGGTGTAGACACCATCTTCACCAACTCAGAACAGCATGTTGTAGAATTGGACAAAGAACTCGTCCCGGGTACAGCATGGGTACGGGTACGTGTTGGGTACGTCCCCGAAACGTCTCACGCACACCGGAGACGGGACCATAAAACGGGGACGGCAACTTTGGGAAACGGGGATGTCTCCGGTACCTTTCACGGTTAATCTATGTGTACCGTACATATAATTTAACTTAAATACCTAATTTAACTTATTTTTTAAAAGGAAAATATTAAAATAAAAAGAGAATAAAAAGAAAAACTAGTTTAGGATTTTATGATCAATCTCAGTATCTCATGACTCACAAACCTCACGTCTCTCACCCTCACATCTCGATGTAAGTTGTTATGTTGAGACTTATGTGACTTTATTTTTTAAGGGTATTATTATTTCCTATATACTTATTGATGTATCCATGTTGTACCCGTATCCATAAATTTTTACTTTGCTGTTTCCCGTCCCCGTTTCCGTACTCGTTTCTTGTCCCCGTACCCGTCCCAGTGCAGCATAGGTTGCAAAAGCTATTTCCGTCTTCTGGTTTGCGAGCAAATAATGCATGGCCCAGATGAGTGCTTCTAATTATGCATGTAGGGGGAGATGCTTTTTCGTAGATTTCTTGCTCCCATTATAGTCCATTCGACTCCTTCCTGAAAACAAAACCAACATATTATATTTCTCCTTCCAAGATCCATCAATATTACACCGCCAACTTTCGTATATCGAAGTTACCAGAGCAGGGGTAAAGTTTTGGATTATGACATCAGGGTCACTTCCTATATATATTTTAAAATAATAATCAATTCATGTATATTCAAAGAAAAAAGTATATTCAAAATCTTGCTATATTTTTCACTATAATTTAATATATTTTATTTGAATATATATCAAAACAAAAGTTAAAAATATTTTATTTAAAAAATTAGACACAAGAAAACCATTCTTTTTATAAAGAGTTCGTAGACTAACCATAAAAACTAGAGTTATCTAACGGTGCATATTAGAGTTATGTTTGCAAAATTGTAAAAAAAAATTGGGTTAACCCGAATAATATTTTAGTTCACTGCAAAACGGGTTAAATAGACAAATTATTACAAATTGACAGATTTATCTATAATCATTAGTTAGATATATTGTAAAATTCAGATAAAAACAATTTTCTTAAATTTTCAAAACAATTTCTATAAAAAAAATTACGGATTAAAACCTAATTCTTTTTTTTTTTAAATATACATCATTAATGTTGACTAAACTTACTTTTTTATTTGAACAACAATGTTGACTAAACTTAATTACTACATTAGTAAGGAAAGCTGTAATGGAGTATATATGTTGATTGTGATTCAATACAATGCGTTACGCCATAGAAATAGGAGACATTAATCCACGATTTTCTAAACCCGAAATTATGCTGACACCAAAATGAATATCTTTGAATATATTTTCACGAGTGGTTATTAAGAGACAAAAACAAAAAAGTGGGTAGAACCTTTTCGTTATTACCTAAAAAATTCGATTTTTTTTTATCTTCTATTTTCTGAAGTAAAAAGTAATTACACATTTAGGTGTCCGATTCGTACAATTCATTTTTCTCGTACGTTAGCATCTAACGGTTGTTCACAAGTCAGTAGATTATCCACTTTAGACTTTAGTAAATGCTTTTCTTAATTTGTACGATTGACATTCTTTTTTTGAAATGAGGTTTGTACGATTGACATTCCATATTTTCATTAGCTCAAAAACCAAAAACTTGATTTGGATGGTGAAAGTCTCGGAAGGAATGTGCCAGAAAATCCTAAAAACCAATAGACTACAATCGTCGGGTTTTTAAGTTTAGATTAATAATAGGAAATGGCTGTGAACTTCTTTTACACCATCTTTTTTCTCAAAATTCATAGTGTATATCACCCCCAATTTTTGATATATTTTTTATTGAGTGGTTATGACACTTATTTAAATTCCTTAGAGCATCCGCATCAAAGACACAAGATTTGTGTCTTCCGTTTTTTTTTTTTTTTTTTTTAAATTGATTTTTTATTATCGCGACGAATCACATCGCGACACGTCATCACTTCTGGGAGATATTGTGTCTTACTGAAGACATTGTGTCTTGGATGTGGATGGTCTTATGAAATTTTTAAGTAACCGGTCAATCGACAAGTACCACACATTAAAACTTACATACTGCAATCTAATAAACAAGTTTCAAATATATATACTCCCTCTGTTTCTTTATATAAGATGTTTTAGAGGTTTTTTTGTTTCAAAATATAAGATGTTTTCATATTTCAATGCAACTTTTACAGTTATTAAAAACCGTGTGACCAATTATATTATGCAGATTTTTTTTTAATTGGCTAAATTATTTTTAACTTGTATATTAAATGATATTTTTTAAAGAAGAATAAATTTCTTAATCTTTGTGATTTTAGTCAAAATATCTTATATAAAAAAACGGAGAGAGTATATCACATTTCAAAAAAATACCGTAGACTGTAGGTTTCTGAAAAAAAAAAAATTTGAAAAATGTAATAATACTAAACCCGACAGGCCGACACTAAAGCATATATACATATAGACATCCTAGAGTTATGATTAAAGCGTACATGCACTAACTACCTTTATTTTGAAAGAGATAATATTAGGCTTAGCTATGAACCTATGGTCGACTTAACCTAAATTATTAAAAGGTTCGCACATGTTTCTTCAAAAACGACATGTTAATATCAAAATGCATCATGGTGGTTGCTATTTTGTTCGATCACAAGCTGTTTTATAAGATATCACACTATTATTATTTATTTTTTTTGTTCGAAAGATATCACACTATTATTATTATTTTTTTTTTGTTCTAAAGATATCACACTATTTAGTATTTACACACGAAAAATAATACAATTACGCATGACACCAAAAATAAAATAAAATTTTGATTCTGCCACCAATTTATCTAAATAACTAAAAAGGAAAGAAAATAATTACCTGCCTACCTAACCCTCTATTAAACACCTTACAGATTACAGAACATGTGACTTGGGACCAAAGTTCAGGGACCTTTGAAACCAAATTTTAGTGAACCTGTTTAACTAATGGACCATTAACCAAGACCTCTTTTGTTTTTTTTTTTTTTAGCTTGGGGTCTCACAATTCNGAACCTGTTTAACTAATGTGGACCATTAACCAAGACCTCTTTTGTTTTTTTTTTTTTTAGCTTGGGGTCTCACAATTCACAAACCCATGGACCATTATTCATACATATATGATTTTTTTTTAGAAAATTATTTTAGAATTATGATTTTTTTTCTGATCAATGAGCACGACAATAATTTTTGACCTTCTTACAAGTCGATATTATAGATAAAATGAGCAAATACTTCCAAACAAACATCTCACGGTCACGGGTCTCAGTTATGAGATTTTTTCTTCTATGGGTCCCGCAACTTTATCCAAATGGGATAAGGTTATTTTCTTCTAGACCAAATTATATATTGACCTTTTTCCCCCAAAGCAAATTCAACGCAAGAAAGAAAACAATTTAAACGGGAAGGAAATGTGATCTCTGGCTTCAGAGTTTCAGACAAAGGTCTTAGCAGCAAGAAATTTTTAAAAAGAGACACATATTTATGCTAAAACTAACACATGTAACAACCACTTAAATAAAGCATTTGCTAATGAGAATCATCTAGAAAACGCTGGAAAGGAGATTAGCAGCGGTGGAAATGGCTGCTCCCGTGAGAGCAGACTGAACCACTTGCTCATGGCTTGTCCTCTCCGAGGTCGTCATAGCCATCGCCGCTCCTGTCAATGCTCCAGCCACCGCGCTGTTCCTCTGCGATATATGTGTATGATTACAAAATTAATTAAAGAACGTCATCACATTAGAAAAATGAAAATTATAACAAATTTGTTTCAAAAATGACAATGTTGATTAGACTCTCACCCAATCATGAGCTCCTCCACGAGCCTCCTTCATACCATAAGTTATACCAGAGTATAATCCAGCGGCTAGCCCTGCCACACCATATCAATCAAAATCTCTATTTATGGTTTAATCGCAATTGACATAAATATTTGTATATAACTCACCCCATTGGAGAGATTCTTTTCCTGTGTTCTTCACCTAAAGACCAACCAATTTAACCGGTATTTATAAGACCAATAGTTAGTTAAACCAAGTCTAAAACAGAAGCTTATGACCAAACTTTGTCTTTTACATTAGCTTATACACACAAACACATATAACACATGCATAATATGTAAACACGTGCGGACGAATAATATTCGACATAAATAAACTAACCAAGGCTTCCAGAGATTTGCTGCTGCTTTCCCCTGAAAAATGCAACAACAAACACTATTAACATGACGCGAATTATATATATCATCAACCAAATACGGTACATGTTGTAATTGGCTAATTGTAATTGCGTGACATAATAATCGGACCTCTGAGATTAGGGAACCTATGTTTCTTGCTTCCGGTGTTCTCCGACGGTGGACCGACGCTGCTCGAGTCAAACCCTGCACCTGAATTCATAATCAAATTAATGTATATTCGAAGATGAAAGAAGAAGAAAGTCGCCGGAGTTTTTTTTACCATCAACCACCGTAAAGTAAGCTTCCCTGGACACAGCTTGTAAAGCTCCGACCTTCATAAATTAATCCATATCTTAACACATATAGTTGTACATATTCATGTTATATAAAATATTAAAACTTACTCCGGCGGCTTTGACGAAGGAATCGGCGATGCGGTTGAGAAGAGGATGACCAAGATCGAACAAGCTTGCCTTCTCAAAGCTTCTTATCTCATCCATTACCTTTCTTCCTCCACTCTGCTCCATTTTTTTTCTTTTTCTTTCAATTCTTCTCTCTTCACTTTTATCTTTCTTGCTTCTCTCTGTTAATATTTCTCTCTTCACAGCAAGTAAGGAGAAGAATGTGGAACAGAACCGAGAGAGCTATTCTCACTTCCCTGACACGTGTTCTGTTGCTACACACGTGTCGGAGTCTGACGTTTGACCTGTTCACCGTTCTCCTCCCCACGTGGCTCTACTTCCGAAAAGAGAAGATAATAATGAGAAATAAAAAGCCCAATGGGCTTAAGGTATCTATCAACCGGGTTTTTGAAGTCCCCGGTTCAAATACGAGAAACGTGCCACGTGTCCCATCTTTGATATCTCCGCCTCCGCTCGTCTTTGTCTCCGGAGTGAGTTTGTTGTCATCTCCGTCACTCCCATTTTCTTCTCTACAGATCTCTTTCACTCTCTCTCTCTCTCTAACAATGCAATCAGCTCTCTCTCTTTCCTTCTCATCACAAGCGTCGCTTCCTCTACCGAATCGTCCGCTCTGTTCATCCAACGCCGCTCCTTCCACGCCGAGGAATCTCCGGTTCTGCGGACTCCGGCGAGAGGCGTTTGGTTTCTCTCCGTCGAAGCAGTTGACATCTTGCCGTTTCCAAATTCATAGTAGGCGGATCGAAGTCTCCGCTGCTGCTTCTTCTTCCGCTGCTGGCAATGGAGCTCCGTCGAAATCGTTCGATTATGATTTGGTCATTATCGGAGCTGGAGTTGGCGGCCACGGAGCTGCTTTGCACGCCGTCGAGAAGGTCTTTTTTCTTCCTTTTTTTTCTTTGTCGAGCTTAATGAGACGGTAAATTTGGGAAAAAATGCTTAATAGTGGAATCATATGCTTTGTTTCTAGAAACGGTACGAGGATGCATAGCAGCATCCTCTTCAATATTCCAATTTGTAAATGGTATGTATGTATTCATGATCCCATCGGGTGAATTTTTTGGTTCTATAGGGACTCAAAACTGCCATCATTGAAGGAGATGTTGTCGGAGGGACTTGCGTTAACAGAGGCTGCGTACCTTCCAAAGCTCTCCTTGCTGTTAGTGGTAGGATGCGGGAACTCCAGAACGAACATCACATGAAGGCCTTTGGTCTGCAGGTAATAGAGAATCGCTGGTCTCACGCTATACCAGCTTTAAAAATATCTAAATGCAGCAGCTAGTGTTGCCTCTTTTGATTTCTGATGTGGAATTATGCAACTAATAGTCCATGAAATGATTGTAGATGCTCAAAAAGTTTGATTTCGGTTAATTGTGAAGCAAGTACTCTCTCCCTGCCTCTGATTCTATCTTGCTTCCTTTGTCTCCCTTGGATAACAGGTTTCAGCTGCCGGTTATGACCGTCAGGGTGTGGCTGACCATGCAAGTAACTTGGCTACCAAAATTAGGAATAATCTCACCAATTCAATGAAGGCACTTGGTGTTGACATATTGACAGGGTTTGGCTCTGTTCTGGTCAGTATGTTATTGTCTTTCGTTGATAACTAGACATGATATGCTGTTCTTAATTGGCCATCCTAATACTCTTTACTCTTTTGTGTACTTGTTCAGGGGCCACAAAAGGTTAAATATGGGAAGGTTGGTTTCCCTGACAATATTATCACCGCCAAAGATATAATCATTGCAACTGGATCTGTACCGTTTGTCCCGAAAGGAATTGAAATTGATGGTATGTGTTTTGTTTTAAACATATATATGCTAGGGGAGGAGGCTCAAAACACAAAATGCCTTAGTAGCAAGCACCTTAAAATTCCTCATATTTTTGCTCTGTAGGAAAGACTGTTATCACAAGTGACCATGCATTGAAATTGGAGTCTGTTCCCGACTGGATTGCGATAGTAGGAAGTGGTTATATCGGTCTTGAGTTCAGTGATGTTTACACGGCCCTTGGAAGTGAGGTAACATGTTAGTTTGTACTAATTTTTTGCATGAGTATGAGCAAGTGGTGCTTGTTTGTAGCTTTCAATTAAGTTTTTATTTCTCTCAATAGTAACAAAAGGCTCTTATGATGCTGCTCTATTGGTAATCGAACTGAAAATGAGCTATTGTTATGTTTTGGTTACTTAAGGTGTGTGATGCAGTAGAATTCCAGGAAGTGACCAAATTTTGTGCAGGTAACATTTATTGAGGCGCTGGATCAGCTGATGCCTGGATTTGATCCTGAGATCAGTAAGCTGGCTCAAAGGGTACTGATAAATCCAAGAAAGATTGACTATCATACTGGAGTCTTTGCAAGTAAAGTAAGCCTTTTATCTCACGCATTCGATAAATAAGTTATTTCTTATACAGTGTGTTTGTGGATTTTTCATCTGTTTTAAATTTTTTTTTACAGATCACTCCAGCAAAAGATGGAAGACCAGTGATGATTGAGCTTATCGATGCCAAAACCAAGGAACCCAAGGATACTTTGGAGGTAAACAAAATGTCATATAAAAGAGATTTTAAGTACCTCTGACGTTTTTACATAGCTATCTTTCTGGAAGGATGAATGATGATGCATAAGAGAATGATTGTGCTGCTGCTTAGTGCTTAGTACTCATATCCGAGACTTAATCTCATGACCTACCAGTTATGTGCTTTTAGTGGATCCCTAGAAGTCGATAATCACTTTCACTCTCAGTACGATATTGTGGCGCTTTAACAATTCCCATGTGGGCTTACAACGAGTAGAAGTATATAAATTATTACATGCATACTTGCGTAGGTTAGCTAGGGCTTCTCATTTTCTAGAACTTGATATTTTCTCCCACAAAAGAATAAGAAACAGAAATGTCTTTGAATTCTATCACAATTGACACGTTTTTGGGTTATTTTTCTTGCGTTGAAAGTGTGACCTTATGTTCTTTTTTCAAGGTGGACGCTGCTCTTATTGCTACAGGAAGAGCTCCATTCACCAATGGTCTTGGCCTAGAAAATGTAAGAAATGACAATAAACCGCATCCTTTTATGAATAATGTTTTTTCACTTTTGGTTCTCTGTGTTTATTTGGTTATGAAAGAAATAACCTTGAAGATCTGTTTTCCACACAGATCAATGTAGCAACGCAGAGAGGTTTTATACCAGTTGATGAGCGAATGCGTGTTATCGATGGAAATGGAAAGCTGGTTAGTGTTATTTTCATATGCACACCTTATGACTTACCACCAATTCTTACCGAGTCACTCTTGGTTGATAGGTTCCACACTTGTACTGCATCGGTGATGCCAACGGTAAACTGATGCTCGCTCATGCAGCCAGTGCCCAAGGAATTTCTGGTAAATTGATTATCAGTATACCACTATATATGCATCAGTCTTTTTTTCCATTTAAGTACGTTTGATCGATCTCTTAGTAAACTCTCTGCATCTACTTGTGTTTGCTAGTGGTGGAGCAAGTCACAGGTAGAGATCATGTGCTTAATCATCTTAGCATCCCAGCTGCTTGTTTTACTCATCCTGAAATCAGCATGGTGGGATTGACAGAGGTAACTCTAGATACCCTTAGCGGATTTGGTGTTTCTTTTTTTACATGGAACCGCAACCTTTTATGTTTCGGTAATCATTTGTGCAATTCTCAGCCTCAAGCGAGAGAGAAAGCTGAGAAAGAGGGATTTAAAGTAAGTATTGCCAAGACAAGTTTCAAGGCAAACACAAAGGCCCTAGCCGAAAATGAAGGAGAAGGACTTGCTAAGGTAAGAGAAGAACTAAATCGAAAGAAAAAAATAAAGAAAGTTGTTTATAGTCCTTGAGTGACGGAGAAGATATCTGAACACGCTCTTTATGTGCACAGATGATATACAGACCTGACAATGGTGAAATCCTTGGAGTTCATATCTTTGGATTGCATGCTGCTGACCTTATTCACGAAGCATCCAACGCGATTGCTTTAGGAACACGCATTCAGGCAAGTGTTCTCTTTTCTTTTTTTTCTTTCTGGCTAAACCAACCTGTTCCTGATTTTGATCATTGAGCTTTAGGTTGTGACCTTTGCTGCCTTTTTGATGATGATGTTGCAGGACTTAAAACTTGCGGTTCATGCACATCCAACGTTGTCTGAAGTTGTAGACGAACTGTTTAAAGCAGCCAAGGTAAATACAAGAATCTATATTTGCAATTCTCGGATTGATGATAGAAGATAAATCTCGATTAGGATTAACCAAACTCTTGTTTGTCTCACTTTCAGGTCGAAAGTCCAGCTTCAACAACGGCACAAAGTATTAAAGTTGCTGTATAAACAAAAGTTTTGTGGAAGAAGACATTTTGTACTTTAGCGACATTCGCAATGTATACTCTGTATTTCAAGTATATTTGTTTCATGATTTTTTGTTTTTAAAATTATTATTTAGATTCTTATTTTAACCGAATATTAAACAGATTGTGACAGATACATAATTAAAAGATAAGTCAGAAATCCAAAATAGAAAACAGTAGAAAGGAGAATTTATAGACAAACGACTAAAAAAAACATTTAGCTTTTTAGCGTCATATCTCACAAAGTCACATGACGCATTATAAAAGCTACAACCGTCCTCCAAACAAAAAAACGACAAGACGCTCGCTCTATGGAAATCTCCCAGCTCCAGGATTGATTTACCATAATAAATACACTTTGAAACTTTTTTGAAAACAGCTTCGAAAAGGTCGAAATTGCATCTTGTCATCTACACAAATTTACAGTTCCACGACCACTTTTCTTTATTATTCCATTTAGCTCTCCATATCCATTTGATCAAGCTCTTGCATCCCATCATACTCCAGCTGTGGACATAATAAATTAATCATCAAACGTTATATGTGAAGACTGCGTTTTAATTCTTTACTAATAATAAATCTTTGAATTGAGCAAGGAAAAATATAGTGATTTCACCTGTGCTGCTTCATGAGCCAGTTTCATCCTCCTGTAATCTTGCTGAGCCTTCTTGGACCGGAACATGGCCTGGACTTTAACCACCGACTTCTCGAGCCGCTCCTCCGCTTGTTTCTGGCTTGTCTTGTAGAAATCCTCCACCGTCTCACTCCCTTCCTTCTCCTCAGGTTGGCTAACCTGAAGCCCTCTGAATCCTCTTCTCTTAAGTCTCCACCTCAGAATCGCCTTCTCAAGAACTCCCACCGACCATGTTATCTTCTGGTACTGTCTTCTTACTTGGAACCCTCTAAACGCAGCCTGCATCACCATAAAACAACATCATTATCAGCGTATTCTAAAGCAAAGAGCAGTTCTATTGGTTGCAGAGTTCAGGTTAAACTTATGGCAAGATATTTTTTTCACCTGGATCCTAATTGCCTTATTCCGCATGTTCACAAACTCCCGCCTCATTTTCCATGTTTGGAACCTGTACTGAATCCGAGCAGCGGCTGCAATCTTCCTACGCATCTCGTAGTTGCGAAACGCATTCTGAATCTTCATCGCGGCTATTATGTTTTTGGCTTCTTCTTCTTTGCTAGCAAACCTAACCGCGCTTGACCTGACTTTCAGCTCGTGCTCCCTGAACGCTCCCTGAATCCGTGCCGCCGCCTCTGCAGCCGTTCTGTATGCCGCCAGAGTGTCCTTCAGGCTCTGCTCTTCTTCATTTCCATGCCCTGGGTTTGTTGACGTCTCTGCTTTGATGCCCTCAAGGTTGCCACTGATGTTTCCAGCCATTTTCATGTCCCTGAACTGTGCTACAAGACATTTCTCAGCAAGAAAAGCTGCTAAACCGTCATAACCTTTCTGCTGTGCCAGATCAGCCGCCGTGCAGCCGCCGAGGTTTTCCTTAGTCGGGTCTGTCACCAAGTTTGGCCTTGCCCCGGCAGACAGAAGAGCAGCCACCATTTTCTCCCTTTCAAAGAATAAAACTTGGAAAAGAAGTAAATAAAACGAAAAAGAAGGATTAGCAAATCTTGTATTACTTCAAAGGTTTAAGTTATTTTACCTTCCATAGTATGCTGCCCAGTGAAGAGCGGTCCAACCATGCTTATCACGGAAATCCAAAGATATACTTGCCCAGGAGAAGAGAAGGATCGACCAAGTGTATCCAAGGACGGCACAGAGATGGAACACTCCAAGGCCTTTAGAGTCATACTCCTTTGTGTTGCGGTTTTCGATCACTTTCTCCAAAAGCCACTCCTTCACCCTATTTTTCAGAGTAAGTTCAAAGAGATGGTCCCTCGCTTGATCAAACGGCACCTCATTCGCCTGGATTGACTTCATTAAATACGCCCAACTGTTTAAGAGATGGGAAGTCCTGCTGGCAAGTTTCTTAGCCTCTAGCAGGTTATCAGGTGAGATTTTGCTTGAGAAAACGCTGATTTTGTTCGAAGAAGTAAACAGAAGATGAGCAAGTCTGACTTGGAACTCAAATTCTTCCCACTTGTATAGCTGGTCGTCTTGAGGGACGGCTTTTTCAATGACTGGAAGTGAGCGGTGTTCGAAGCTGAAAAATTGGCTGATCGGGTTGTTTCCATCGGCACTTAGATAAAGGTTCACCACCCCAGGAGACTGAGGGGGAAGGAAGCAACGATAAACCCCCATCTGGAGAAATTCTGCGGGGACACGCAACTCTCCACAAATGCAGAAGAGGTTTGATCTTCCAATATGTTGGAAGCTGTCGTGAAAGAACCCAGTTACAAGAATCTGCAAAATCAGCATGCAAATGGTTATCTCTTTACAGCAAGAAATGCTACCTAGATCTTGAGACGCCATATGAAATAGAGACGAATCTCACAATGATATGCTTTACCTATCCAAGTTTCATCTTTATTTCATGTTGTGAATTACATTATACACAATTTAATACTGCAAACATGATAATCGCATGTATAAGACCTCAACAAACACACACACGGTAAAGTGAGACACATATAATTTATTACTCTCCTGTTCTAAACCAAGGTCTAAGGTGCGCAATTCTTTTCTTTTCCGTGAATGCAAGATTTTGTTCAGTTATAGGATCAACCAACGGTGACATGATAAAGAAAGAAAAAAGTATATTGGATTCGAGAAACCTTTGTCTTCTCTGTCGAGTAGGCCCAGGCAGGTGAAACATCAGTTATGTTGAATACTTGCTCCGGTATGTTAGAGTGAGAATCAAACGAAGCAGGAGGAGCAGATGACTCCTGCCCAGGTGTAAATACAGCTTCAAGGGAAGGATCCTCCACTGAACCAGGAGAGTCACTTATGAAGTTGTTCACCCATCTACCAAAACTTTCCTGACTTCCATAAGCATCACCCGGTTCATCAGCAACTGTTGCACTGGGATTTTTATTTTGATAAACAGGATCTCCAAGACTGAGATATGATGGTATATCTGTTGATGCGTTGTAGCCTGCAAGGTGATTTCCCTGCACAATGAACAAGACGGCAAAATGATGAACAGAAAGACAGGAAAAGCCACTTGCAGGCTTGAAAAATCAATTTCACTCACTTGCTTGGCAGATCCCCTAGGCGCAGTTTGGAGCTGTTCTGTGAAGTATAACACATCTTCTGTAAGCAGAGAACAAATGAAAAGAAAAAGTCAAGTGTTACATCTCATTGCTCCCTTTTTACAAAAAAACATATATTCTTTTTGTGAAGGATGGGGATTCTTAAAGGAAAAGCTCAAGTGATATAAGTACCTTCTGTTGGTGGAGACTGGTTGCTAATATCTGCTGGTACTAGAAGCTCATCCCAATCAAGTGTATTGATCTCATGAAGCCTAATCTCGTGGTTTCTAGCAACCAGACTGTTGCTGCGCACTTCATACCCTTCAAAAAAAGAGAGAGGTAAATGTCCATCCTTCTAAGAGAACTCCAAATGAAGAACATATTTTAATATACAACCAAAAGTTTGAATCGCAAAAGCTCGAGATCACCAAGAGACTCCTTCTCACCTGTATTACGGACACCAGAATTAATATCTTCAGACACAAGTTTTGGTGATAAGTGGTCAGTGATCGAACTTGAGTACGAGTTCCCAGGTGTTGCTGGAGCTGCCTGAACCTGTTTTACCAAAATTCCTCAGTGGGCTGCAAACGAATATTGTCTTTTGTAACTAAAATCTGCCAAGAGAAGGCTGTAAGCTATTCGACAACAAAAATACATCATCCTAATTTATAACCACTTCTGACATAAAAAAAAATATATCAGAAAAAGCTAGGGGCAGGTAGAAAACCTCATGTGTCTCACGATAGTGGACAAGAACTATGTGCTCCTGTGACCTGCCATAATAGGAAGAGGTGATTTATTTTCATAACCTTCAGAAATAAAGTAGAGGAAAGAAGGCATCTAATCAACTACTTCCACAAAGGATAAACCGATAATCTTTTATTGCCACATACTTATCCAATAACCAGTAACACCTTCGAACAAATGTAGGGTTATCATCACCGTGGGCATAGTAAACATGAATCCGTTCCTCGTTACCAACCTAAAGATGGAAGAACAATATCACACAAGAGCATATATTAGATGTAGAGGAGACAAAGCTCACGTATGAACTCTCAAAGACATAAAGAAAACCTCACTTTGAGGTGTTCATGAGCTTCCTTAATTGTCTTTCCATCCTTTTTCTTTTTCCAGTTATGACCATCTTTTCTAAAGTTCCTCAACATCTTACGGTCGAACAGCACGATGGTGCCACCTGCCAGATATTCAAAAATTGACAGAACAAGAGTTTAAACGAAGATTCATCCAACTTAAAATAGCATCTGTGATTAAGAAGTTCCTAACAAGAAGGAGTCAAGTCCAGAACTGGACAGAGTTCTTTAACAGGAGAACCAAAAGAACAAAATTTGAAAGAAGTTTTAATATGTGAGGATGGAAATATTGCTTACTTTTGGGTAAGTTCACCGGCTTGACGTTGATGGTGAAGTGTTTATGGTTACAGAGGAGAGCATGAATCTCATTTGGCCGGAGCCACCTACTGTATGCTTCCTCCAAGATCGTTTGTATATCTAGATCTGCAACACATAATCAAAAAAATGTCACAAGAAAACCTCATGTATCTATCTAATTGTTGTTCGATATCTAACCAATTGAAACAAAGAAGAAATGCATATTTCTTTTCACATGAATAAAGTATGAAACTCTGAATATACTGAGACATGCTCATCAACAATTCTTTTAAAGAAAAAAGTACGAACGAAAAGTCTCCTGATGACCAAATTGTCTGCTTCGACTCGGTATCAAAGTTTTCTCTATCCTATTAATCTGCCTAAAAATGTCGGTGAATTTCTTATTCAATTCACCACATTAGATCACGAGGAACCCTCAATTCCACAACTATTCTGTAAATTCTAGTTCAATAGCTGCGAGAATCGGAAAATTCCAAAACTCAGACAAGCGATTTTCGTGAGAGTTTAAGGGGGAAAACAAAAACAGTCAACTAATTTTCATGAATCAACAACACGAACGATGATCAGCTTTAGAGCAAACCTTGCAAAGTATGGAATCCATGAATCTCCGAGCCGAGAAGCTTGCCGGAATCAACGCCGGTCATCTCCGTTTGCAGACACGTACGATGATCCGAGAAAAGAAGTCCCGATGAAGAAGAAGAACCCTAAGAAAAGTGAATTTACAAGTCGATGGAGAGTGTAGACACAGAAATTGAGAAATACGAAATGATGAGAGAGATAAAAACAAAAAACTGAGCTATTCCACTAAATTTTAATTAATTATAATTAAAGACAACTTCTTAAAAGATAAAATTGTATGCATTGACTATTCAACTGGAAATGGTAATGTCTTTTTCTTACCATAACATTTTGTTTTTTTTTTCACTGTTTGCACCCCTAAATTTTTTAATCTTACACTTTTTTCCAAAAACCTTTGAGAATCAATACAACTTTCTGTAATTATTTTATATGTTTTAATTAATTGTTTTTACTTTTAAAGTTAAAGAGTAAACAGTTATTCTTCTCTAAATAATTTTTTCTCAAATATAACTTCATCAAATTGTAAAGTGTTTTAATTAAGTCGATTCAATTAATTATGTTAGTATTGAGTAAACAGTTATTCTTCTCTAAATCATTTTTTTCTCAAATATAACTTCATCAAATTGTAAAGTGTTTTAATTAAGTCGATTCAATTAATTATGTTAGTATTTTTTTTTTGTTAACTAAATAATCCGGGCAAACCCTACTAATCACATGGTGAGAAACCGAAACAACTTATTTATCGGATTTTTAATTAGGTTTTTGGTCTTGCTTCAACAGTTCAACTATATATATGTGTTTTTGTTTACATTGGTCATTGGAATATAAATCCGAAAGAATGCAAATTTATGTCATGTTTTCTACATGAGCATGGTTTGTATGTTTGTGTATTCTTTAAAATGTTTTAATAGAAAGTAGACACATAAGCTGTAAATTGAGAGGTTGAACAAAAAATGAAATTAAAGGTGTAATTGAGAAATGTATATTAAATTTGTTGTGAACTAAGATAGTTCGAGAATTCTTGGGTAGATGTTTAGAAGACAATAAAGAAGTGGGGCAAAGTGAATAGGTGAAAGCATTAGCATTTGAAAGAACGTTAGCCCTATCACTTATTGAGGGAAGTGTCCGATATAACACGGGAGGTTAGAGGTTGGAACTAACACCTTTTAGAGAAATGGGCTTCACTTGCACTACGAAGAGATGGTCAAGATAATATTCGTGATGAGGATGGGTGTCATCCCGATTATTCTCAAGTCAGAACAAGACCGCATGGTCGAAAAATCGGAATACGGGATGTGAAGAGAGGTGGGTTCTAATCTGGGCTAAGAAATGGTCCACAGATTAACATGTCTTTGTGAACTCACTACAAAAAAAATGTCAAAATACCACGGAATTTTCCACCAAAATTTTGGTTGGAAAAATTACTCACCGATTTCTCACCAATATACCACGGTTTAGTAATTCGGTGGGAAAATTGTTGCTTATTTGCAACCGAATATATTGATCGAGATTCCATGGGAAATTTGTGGGAGAGAGAGGATCCTTCCGAGGGAGATGAAGTGATCCTTCCAATGTGAAAACTCTCGAGAAACAAGTCGAATATCGAGTTTGGCTCAGCCCATGCCCGGTTTAAAAATGTTATTATAATCGTTTTCTCTGTTGCTGATTCACTCATGATATCTTCCTATTTTCTCACATCTTTTGATTCATATTGCCCATTGCTCAAAACACACAATAGACCAGACTTATATGAGCTAAAGAAACGCAATTCGAGAATTCGAGCTGTCAAAACTAAACGCATTTTGCGTTCGATAAAACATGTTTGCATCCCAAAAATGTTAAGTAGTAGATTCGAATCTTGTTTGGTCGGGATAGGCGCGTAAACGCGGACAAACCGAGAAGCTGCGGCTGGATGGGAGATTCCCAATGGTTGCACACTAGTTACCTCAAAACAGTGGCGGTTAGGAAAACTGTGATCCTCTTCATATCTCTCCTCCCGACCATCAACCGCTCTCGCCGCAGCGAGTTGTTGTTGCCACCCTCTTCGATCGGTAATGCTAACGCTCTGCATATCAGCCATATTTCTCACAAGTATAAACCTTAATACAGTCATATATTTACGTGATATTATATATATCCTATCGGTGAGTGAGTAAAATTAGGTATCTTTGATATATTCGATAATTTAATATCATCGAGAGAGATTTACGAAACCTCCATTGTAAACATCTGGCTTTTATTACATAATTGTCGTACATGTAAATGAATCATTCTTCTTGGAAAATTACATTCTATAAATTAAATCAACTCAAACTCTCGATCTTTTCTTTTGTTTTTGGTCAACAACCCAAACTCTCATCTAACATTGTTTTTTCTGTTAAGAACGTTTTGTAGGACCAAAATTTCGCACAATAGACATGAAAGATTTAATCACGATAATAAGTAAATAAACAGTTAAAGAACAGACGATTCATAAACAATAAAACAATAATAAATCTAAGGAGGCGAGATGAATCTCTTTCCTTAACTCTAAGAATCTCCCGTAGTGCGACGGGTTTTTATAGATCCATGAGTCCCAGGATACAACCAAAGTAATTTGTATCATCTACACTTGATATCAGATCTAACGAACTTTAAACTACGATACTCTCGAATAGAAACTTACTCTCTAGACAGAAGGGAATTGAAGAAACTATTGCTAGAACTTTTAGAATGTGTTTATTGTGTATCAGAGGATGATCTTTTAGGTGAAAATCGTGTTGTATATATAGGAGAGAGGCTAGGGTTTTTCCATGACAGAAAAGGAATATTTCCAGAATAACCTAGGCGGCTGCGATTTTTAAGTCGGCCCGCTGGGTATCGATCGATACCAAGGAGTATCGATCGATACCTCAAAAAATCCACGGGCCCAATCAAGGCCCAAGATGCGAACGTCGCACGTATGGTTTTTTTCTCTCATGTTGTTCATTTAAGACACAACTATTCCAACATATAT
Source organism: Eutrema yunnanense (assembly GCA_002933935.1). Lineage (NCBI taxonomy): Eukaryota > Viridiplantae > Streptophyta > Magnoliopsida > Brassicales > Brassicaceae > Eutrema > Eutrema yunnanense. The sequence continues at coordinate 208,948 of PKML01054903.1, forward strand.
ACACGAGAAAACATTTCTCGGTTAATGAAAACATTTCATTAGAAAGAGCTTAACTCATTTCTTTTCACACTAACACAATTTTATCAAGCCCTCGAGCTTTGACAAAAAATTAGTTCCAACAATCCCCCACATGAATAGAAATGACTCTAAAACATATGAAAATTGTACATACTAGACTTTACTAGACATACTTGACTAGACTCATCTAGACGTAGACAGACTTTCGAGAGTAAACGAAAATGTAACTGCCACTGAATGGTAGCGTTTTTCAGCTTTGAACCAAACAATTTTAATATCTGTTGCGTTTACTCGGCCAGGAGGTGAACATGATGTCTTGAACCGCCCGGATTTTGATGTAAACTTAGACAACATGTATCGCACAGAGACATCTTCTCGTAGAACTTAGTTCTCTATTGTGTTCATTGCGGCCTTGAACATTCCTGGTATTCGTGAGTGAAATTGGAGAATATAGCCTTATCCTTCATTCTCCTAGAAACGGCCCCATTTCACACTTCACTAGGTGATCTTATATTAGCTTGTTTTCAGAAGTGTCCTGTCACACTCCACTATCTACACAGCTATACAATCATTAAAAGCCAACGCTTATCCTTACTAT